>VYZP01066391.1:0-105155 GCA_013400635.1 Hypocryptadius cinnamomeus
AGGCTCCACATCCCATATTAACCAGTCACTGCAGTCTTGTTCTCTCTTCTTTTCCTTGCCTCGACTTTGGTTTTTTTTTAGCCTCTAATGAAGCACAAGTATCCGGAAGGAAGGCATGCCAGGGGTGACAGGGAAATGTCCTTCTGATCTCTCCTCTTGAAGGAAGATTTGGAACATTTTAATAAAGTGAATTAAGAACTTGGGCACAAAAAGTAACCTGTTTCTCGGTGACTGGTGCTTTAATCTTCTCCCTGAGCAGCTGATAAAGGCTTTCCTTAAAGAAACCTCCGGAACACAAAAGGGAAAATAAAAGAATGGGAGAATAGACTGAGAAGTGCAAGATGTTTAAAGGCACCCCAAAAAATGAAGCTGCTTGGGTGTTAATTGTGTTCTCTTTTCCCAGAGCCTGTTTCTCTCTTTCGTTTCTGATTTTGGATCAATGCTAGAGGCTGCAAAGCTAAACCAAGAAAGGAAAAAGTCTTTGATTAGACAATCTGAGTGGTAAAAAAGGTATTGAACAGAAAGTGCAGTCAATGAGCTACTCAATACAACAATTAGAAGGTGAAACTTTTTCTTTCCCTTTCGTGACAAGAAACACCTCTGCTCTGCTGGAAGGAGGTGGGTGGGAGGAATTCTCCCCATTCTGGCTCCCAATTGTCTCCTGGACCTATTCCATTTCAAAGAAATATATGACCTATAAAACTGGCCCATTTTCATATCACCCAATACAGTCTATAAAACTATCTGGTATTTAAAGGGACTCTCATGCTGTTTACGGTGACAAGATTATTGTTACAATATATTAATAAATATATGTAGGAAAAATGTTGCCTCTACAAGCATTTCTGGAATATTTCTAATTATAGAATCTTTCCAACACTGCTGGCTACATGAATGGTTACACAGCTGAAGCTTTGTCCCGACAGGGAACTGCAGTGTTCCATGGAAATTACATGTGAATAAAATCTGAGAAAGTTGAGCGGATTGGTCTGACACACTAATACAGTAATTAATGGATTTTTTCCTGTCCCAATGGTCAGAATTACTACTATAAAACTGGATATCTTAAAGGATAGTGTCCTTCCCCCAAGCATTTTGAAGCATGGGAGGATCTCAGGGTGCTGCAGTTAGCTCAGCATGTGTTCCCTGAATTCCTTCAAGCAGGTCCCTGGGAGCCAGTGGCACTTGGAAGAAGGTCCAGTTAAGCACCATGTGGATCTTTGCAGGATCACAATTTCACCAAGGCCTGCAGCATTCAGAGCACTGTCAGTCTCTTTGGCTACATTTTGAGCTGAATTTGGTTCAAGAACATGGTGTCTCCTTCAGCTTGGATGGCACCTACCCCAACCCAAGGCAGACCCTGAGCTGCCTTTGCTGTGGTTGTGCCAGGGACAAAGGGTGTCATCAGAGGCTGTCTCCGAACATGGGCAAGCAGAAGGAATCTGTGACTCAATTCTTCCACCCATCAGGCAGCCTCAGATATCAAAGCCACATGAGTCCCAGGGGAGCCTTATTTATTCCTGATGCTTCACTTTAAGCTTGTCTTTGAAGCCTAGATCTCACAGCAGAAGAGGAACTGAAGAGCTTCTGCCTCTCTCTCCCTCACAGTTTCAGACACATCTACAGCCATTTTTAGCCACAGACCATACCAGCCAAATAAAACTTGGGTTCACATCACAGCAGCATCCAGTGCTGTAAGATAGAATCTCTCATTTTTGCCCCCTCACCTCTGAGAGGCTGCAGCCATTCCCTTCAGTCCCTGAAGCAGGTTTGCTGTCTGGTTTTCCCTCCAACCATCGACTGCCCACAAACAGCTGGGGCAGGAAGGGTTAACCTCCAATTCCCCCACTCCTGACCACACAAAAAGTTACAAATCCTCCTCTATGCTGCTGCTGCTGCTCTTGATCTGCAGTGTAAAGGGAGAAAAAAACCCAACCCAAACAAACCAGAGATTAAAACCAGGTAGAGTTTATAATCAGCTACAAAAGGAAAAGCAGAAAGATAGAGCAGAGGGGCTGGGAGCGAGCAGCCCTCAGCTGGCACTACATAGGCTTTGTTTTTCACCTCTTTCACTACATCCTTTACTGTCCTAAAAACATGGCTAAGCCCTAGCATCACCTAACAGCATCCTTACACCTCACAGAGCCCTATGCCTCCTTTCTGGGAAGTGCCAGATCTTCCTCTGCCACCCATAAACTACCTCCTGTCCCACTGAGGGCTTTATAGAGCAACTACCAGCCCCACTGCCAAATAACACCTCCCTAACACAGCTCCTTTGGTGCTCTCTTTACAACCACAGATCACAAAATACTCATTTTTCTTATGCCTTTTCCTCCTTTCTACTGACCCTGTCCCTCCCCATCTGCTAATATCCTCTCTCTCCCCCTCTTGCTTTCTATTCACTGTTGGTCCCCAAATTGTCTTTTTCTTTGGGTCCTATTTTTTCTGATTAGCAAAAAAACCAGAATGAGTCCAGGAGCTTTGTGATTTTTGTTTTCAAGCACACATTTTGTTTTGATAAACTGCATTGTTTTGTCTATAGAAAAGTATTAACTGCTTACATCTATTTTCTCAAAGACCGCACATGAATATTAAAAGGGATTTATTCCTACTATGGCTTCGGGCAGTTGAGTAATCCATTATAGGCTGTCATATCACACTGTGGTAATGTGAAAAGCTGGGAGTCCCTCCAATAATATTTATTAGCAATACAGGCACATTTTCACTTTATGTTTTTTTCTCCCCTTCCCGTGATAAGTTCACGTATAAAAATATTCATTAGTTTCTTTAAGCTGTTGCTTGATTTTAATTATGATGGTGATAATGATGATTTAAAACAATAAGTGAATTTCACACAAGTGATACTGACCTGGTTTATTGCATTTATTTTAGTATGTACCAGAATGCTCAATTTAAGGCCTGCAGGCCACCTGGATGGTTCATTTGGCTGGTGTTTCCCTCCCTCCCAGGGTTTCCTGTGGCCCTGCAATGCAGAAGCCCACAGGAGTCGGCTGTAGGGCTGTAGAACCCACATCTGCTTCGGGCATAGGGCAGAGGGGGATAGGAGGGTTGGGAAAGGCTTTTCTCCTTCCCCCACAACACCAAAGCTGTGCAACGGTGATGAGTGAGAGCAGGGTGAGGCTCTAACCTCACCTTCCACCTCCTGTCCTCACATGAGCTGCTCTGCAGTCATTTTATCTGCCTTTCTCTTGACTTCTTCCACAGGAAATTTTAACCTTTCTCCTATCTCCCCCATGTGAGTCTGAGCTTTTTCTTGCTGCAATTCTTTGGTGGCAGCACCTGGCCTTCAGAACCAGAGCAGATACTCTGCTGTGTTATTCCAGGCTGATTCCCCAGGTAGGTGCTAAGCCGTGAGGTTGGGCTCCCTGAACTGCTTTGTTATTTCCCTGTGGGGCCAGCCAAGAGTCCAGTGAGTGCAGCAACTGCAGTGACACTGACTTTCTTTCCACTGGGACCCAAGCCAAGACTGGTTCCTTATTTCACTGAGGCTGAGTTGCTGCCAGAGGCTAATGAATGGTGGTCAACAGTGAACTGACCTTCCTCTGAACTCACGATCCCAAGGTGAACAGCTCCATTTATCCAGAGCCCAATACTGCCAATCAGCTTTTCTACATTCACCTTCAATTGGATCTGACGAGGAGGGCAATCTGTGAGTGGTTTTGCTGATCTTGGATGGATGCAGCACATGGAGAAAACACTTGCCTCCATCTCTTGCTCCTTCTGATTGTACACATGACCCAAGCAGAGCATGACCTGCTGACAAACACATCCTGGAGAAGGAGAATATGAGAAGTTCACATCATCCTATATGACAGTCTGCTGTTACACTGGACTAGGTGTCACGACCTTGGAAGCAGCCTGTAGGGAAAAAAGGTTTTCTCCAGAAAATTCTATCTTGGTTGAACTGGGCTGTGAGGCTGAGACAGTGGGGTAATCCACAACAGCTTTGATGAGTGAGGAACAGTAATGGGGTTATGTAAAATGTTCATTAGTCCCCTTGTGTCACAGTTGGCTTTGCAATACCTTCAGAGTCATTTTTACCAGGCATGTGTGTGGAGAGTGGCTCAAGAATGGGTGGGGTGGGAGTGGAACAGGCTTTGGAGCATCACTGTTGGCCTCTGTCTTGCCCTCACTCCACCCTTCTCCTGTAGTTCAGCACTGTGTCTCCTGTCCCCTCAGTTGTCACTGCCTGTTACATGGATAAAAGCTGCTTTGAGATTTTGCCAGAGCGAGTCAGCTCATGTTGGCACATGGCCACATGTGGGACCAACATCTGCATGTGGAGCTGGGCTTGTGTGTGGATGCAGATGGTCCACGGTGTGAGTGGGAGGATGGGAGTGTGCACTAAAACCACAGGGCTCACCTCCATGGCCCCTTTGCAGTTCATCCTGCAGCCAGAGCTCCCTGGCCTACACTTGTGACATAATGATTGTCTCCACAGCAACCAATTATGATGATATAAATAAACCCTCTATGATATTATTGCACTGCATGGAGGAGAGATGTAATGTGGTGAACAACAGGTTGGGGCTGGGGGGCAAGAAATAGTTGTGTAGATAGTCAAAGATAGCTCTAGCTGGTCAAGAAGGTACTAATAAGCCTAAATTATATGCAAACAAATGGTATTTTCAAGATCCTTGTTTCTGACTAGCAATAATTAAGAGAGCTCCTTTTCAGTCTCCAGTTAGTCCTCCTGAGGAAGCACCTTATGGCCCAAATGGCAGTGTACAAACTTGGACATCAAACCCAGGTTTCTCTTTTCTTTATGGGCTAACAGCAAAATCTGCCTGAAGCTGGTGGACATGACATCTGTTCTCTTGCCTTTTGTGAAGATTTATTTATAAGAATGCCCTGGCTTTGGATGTCTTTGGCTCAATATTGAAGTTTGATCACCTTACACAGACCAAGTGGTTTGGAAAGGAGTTGTCTTTGTTCCTCAGTTTATTTTTGCACATTTATATATTGCTCTGTGATTGGAAGGGGGTGCCGCAATGGGGCCTTTATGTGGGCATTCTGAGGATGAGGGTCATGGAGTCCCTGAAAGTGTCCTCAGGGAATGCAGAAGAGAAGTGGAAACTTTCCTTGGGTTCTCATTCTTCCATGTGAAGTGAAATTCTGCATGTCCCTGATCTCAGCATCCTCTGTTTGCTCTTTGCTCATCGCATTGGTTTCCAGCCCTTGCCAGGTGAAGCCTCTCCACCTTGGTTTGCTGGCTGTGGCTGGCACCCTGCCTGTCTCTGCATCCCTGCTGACACTGAGTGGCTGCTGGAATCTCACTGGAATCAACATGCAACACAACATCTCTTATCCTTGGATAGTCACAGAGGATTTCAGTCTCCTGCCCTCTCTGTAAAATCTGGCACAAATTTTTTTTGGCTCCCCTCCCTCCTCCAGCAGGGTGCTCACTGAACTTCCCACAACTCCCAGACTAGGCTGGAAGTTGTGTTTTCCCTTCCTGTGATAATGATGCAATCCCACCATGAACTGGCCACAGCAGTTCAGTTGTTAGCTCAGCTTTAGTTGGCTTGATCCCAACAGTGGGGGGACCTTTTCCCCAAGACCTCAGGAACACTTTGAAACCTGAGGTCAGGGACCCTCACCCCACCCTGGGTGCCAGCCTGGGCACATTATCTATCACAAGGGCAGTAGCCAAGTGAGAGAACTCTTCCTCCAGCCAGCTGCAAAGGACTCATTAGCCAGCAGCTATTTAGGCAGTGCCACTGCAGCAACTCTCAGTCAGAAAAGGCTGATTTGTGGCTGCTCCCTGTTCACACTGAGACTACACTGATGAGGAATATAAATACTGCTAATCCTCTGCGTTAATACCAGCAGCTTTGATCATCTTTCCCCATTATCACTCCCTTGCTGTTAATAAAAGTGATAACCATGGGGGAGAAGGGTAGGGGGACTGGACTAATCAGTTTGCACTTAGCAGTGCTGTAAGTAAACTGACAGGTCTGGAGACCAGAGAGCTGAGGGAATCCTGGAGAAGTGGTGTTAAATAAACACTTTTTTTTCATGCAGGATGGAAAAATGAGACATCCAAGGCAACCTGCCCTTAGTGACAGTGCTCCTGGACTATAAGGAGGAGCCCAAGACTAAATTTCTAGCAGGAACTTGCTACCAGGGCATGTTTCTCTTTCATCTGAAGCAGTTGGCTGGGTGGCTTCCAAGTTTATTTGAGTTGATGGGAAAGAGGCAGGGAGGGCACTGTGTTTCCAAAGAGTAAAACAGGTATTTATGAGTTTCTGCTCCTTCCATCTCCTTCAGGTTCACACATGCCCTGAGCTTTCTTGTTCTATTGTGTCTTGTGCTATTGGAGTCTCAACTACAAAAGTCATGCCCAAGCTTTGGAGAGACTTTTCTTGGGAGAAGAGTGGAGACAAAGTATTTCCCTATGTGGATCCCTACTGATAGCTCAGGCAGACTGGGCAAAACAGATGGTGATTGATAGTATTTGCTTATGATGGTTCCTGATGGCATTTTGAAGAAGAATGGGGAGGATAACTAATTTGCTCGCCAGAATCTTAGCTTTTGAACAAGATAATTGAGTCTCTTGCCTTCATACTGAAAAGATAAATGTGCCTTGAGAATGGCCAATTGTGTCTGATTGTGTCTGCAGAGAGCCTGAAAATAACAAAAAGCAGGTACATCACTTGCACATTAGTTACCAACTTCCCTGATAAGCACTTAAGTGGCCACACTATTAACCAGCCACTGCAGGGCTGGAAGGGCATGGACATCCCTGGTGCAGAGGTGCAAAGGATCTATAGGAAATGGCACCTCAGGTTTTGAGTGTCCCACTTAGAACTGGATATTGAGCAGAACCTGTGAGAGTGCCAACAACCTTTGGTTTTGGACTGGCTGTGGTTAATGGCAAAGCTGAGAGAGGAATACAGAGATCCCTGGACCCAGATGTGGGAGAATCGTGTCAGGTGTCTGAGGTACTGGGGCAGAGTGAGTGAAGAGTGGAGCAGGACAGCTCCTATGAGCCCAACACCTCCTCCACATTCCTCACCCACAGGCCTCTTGTTTTCTTGGAGGGAAAAGTGGCTTCATTTGGTGTCACCTTTTCCCCCACTAATTTTCCTGGTGCATCTTCTGGCCTTTACTACTGCAGAAATACTGAGCAAACAGCTGCCTTTGCAGAGACTGTTCTCTTCTTGTTTTGCCTTCAGCTTGCTTGCTCTGCCCTCTCCAATCCCCACCCCTCCCACTGGATTGCTGAAGAGTGGGATGGGGCAGGTGTAGCCCTTGTGTTTTGCTTTGAGACCGCTCAGGCTGAGGCCCACCAGCAGGAACACAGCTTGCCTGGCCTGAACAGGGGCCAGGCAGCAGCTCTGCTCCGCCCCTGCAGAGTGAAGCTGTGAAGGAACAACATCCTGCAGTTTGAGGAAGCTGTGCCCACATCCATCTATCAGTGCAAGCCTCCACGGCTGGATCAAAGCACCAGCTGGAGCCTGCCCAGAGCTCATTCCTGACTGCTGCTTGCTCAGCCCCATCCACCCAGAGCCCTTCCCCACTGTATTATTTCCACTCTCTCCCTTTTCTAGTGGCATCAAGCCCAGAGCTTTCACAGGAAAGGGCAAATGGGCTGGGACTCATTTTAGCAGCAAAAGGGAACTAGCAAGAGATTCACAAACTTCTGGATGGGGCCAGAAGGTCTCTTTTTCTGCAGCAGCTGGTTGGAGATAGCAAGAGCTAGATTCGCCTGAACCTTTGATAATTAAACTCTCAGCTGCCGAAGAGCTGGCTGCCTGGCTGCCAGATAAATGCTGTTTCCCTTGAATTAGTGTGGAGCCAAAGTGACATCCAATGGCTGGTTAGGCTCATCAAACTGGCTGTTCTCTACAGCTATCCCAGGGGATGGAGCCCAGGCGGCCATTTGCCAATGGAAAAAGGTAACTACTAATTCCAGGCACGTATCATCCTGCTGAATTTATCACATCTGCAGTTCAGGTACTTTTAGACTTCCTGATGTCATAATACTCCTTTATACAAGAGCTTTCAGGGAAAGCTCCCAAATATGCATTAGACAGAGATGTAATAAGACAGGTCCTGTATATTAAAGAGCTACTGCCAGCTCAAATTCAGTCCCAAATTTAGGGTTGAAATGAATGAACTATTATAAAGCCTGACACCATCAGAAACATTCTTGTACTACTTATTTTTTGGACAGAAGTTGGAAGAAAAATTGTGGGGGTGCTATTTCTTTAGGGGAAAGCAAGTGCCACCTGCAGGGCCTGCAGACAGGGCTGTAAAGTGACAATCGACGAGCCAAGCACTGATAAACATGAGCCTAGTACTGAGCCTCATCCCCCACACTGAGAGAAATGGAAAATGCAAACAAAGAGGTAGAGTGGAGAGCAAATTGGTTTTCAAAAACTCTTCCTGTTTCAGTCGTCTCAGGTACTGCTGGATGCAGAGTCCCAGAAGCGTGGTGGTGGTTTTTAAGTGGACAAGGTCCCCTGTGCTCCAGCTGCCTGTGTCAGGACAGCAAATTATTATTGCAAGGTCACTGATGCACTTTGTTATATGCTGGGCAGGGTCCTTGCTTGCTAAGAAAGGGCAGTTTTAAGTCAGATGGATAAGGCTAAAGAGCTGTGCAAAAGCTGGCACTGAAAAAACAGATATGGACACCAGCAGTGCAGAGGTTGTTATGCCCACAGGATGGTGGGAGGGGAACAGAGCTTTGTCTGCTCCATTTGGGAGATACCTTGAATGAATCTCCTTGCTGGGTCCTGATGCTGTGAATCCTAAGAGGCCTCTGACATCAGCAAAGCTTGGTGGATAGGTGGGAAGGGCTGCAAGAACTGGGGGAGCTGAGCTGTGTGTGACACAGCTCCCACAACAAGCCCAGGGAGCAAGGAGAGGGCTCCATGCTTGGCATTAAATGATGGAGGAGCCAGGGTGGGCTGGCAGGAGGTGGCTTCTCTCTGCTGTTATTGAACATCTACTCACCAGGACTAAATGATCCTCTGGCATTTAAACAGTAAATATCAATAAATCATCTGGAAGCCTGCCCATCCCAGGCCTGAGGAATGTGTGCTGGTAAGGGCTGTGCTCAGGGCCACCTGCACTGGCAGCTCCCACTGCTCAATCCCCCCAACACACACACACACAGAGCATGAAGGCTGCACATGGACAGATTGTGAAGGCTACTTCACTGATACTTTCTTTGAGAAGAGTAGAGAAAAGCCCTCAGTCCAGGAAATTCAGCACTAAAACACCTATTTCAGCACAAACCACAAGCACCTTGGTGCTGGGAACACATATTTGTCTGCAAAATCAAAACCTTTCAAAACCATGTGTCATTGCCTGATCAGCCTGATTTGCTGGGCTTTCTGTTGTGAAGGCCAAGCTGGAGGTAAGAGTTTTGATTTCCTTTTTGAGCTGGGGAAGGGTTTCCTTCCCAGCAGTAGTCTGCTTGGCCACCTGTACAAAGCCTTGCAGCTCACAGCTATGCCTTGAGAGCTGATTACACGTTGGCTGACCTCCCTTGACATTTAGTTGTTTAGTAGAGCCAGCTCTTTGTTTACAGTAGAGAGAGCTTGTCTGTCTAACCCTATCAGGGACTGGGAGGGCAACTAATATTGACTAATGTCAAGTGGGTGTGCTGTACAAAAATGGGGTCTCCTGAGGCCCCCCTGCCATTAGCAGTACTCACAGCTGGGACCAGCAAAGTTATAGGTTTCCATTAGCAAGAGTGCTTTTCTTAGTGAAGGACTTTGGTGGAAATCCAAACTGAAGTACAGAAGGTAAGGATGCTTGGCAGGGCTCTTAGAGGAGAAAAACTGGCAGCAGCTGGTATTCAACACACACCAAGAGCTTAAAATGGCCATTCCCTGGTTCCTGTATCTCATTTAATTCAGGCAGCTGTTGGGGGCACCAGCGGCACTGCAAATCAAAGGTATGACTGGCAGCTGTAGCACAATATTTGCCATGTGCAGCATGAAAAATGAACCTGCTCATTGGATAACCAACCTCCTAAAAGAGCAGAAGCCCTGTCCTCTGTGGCCAAGGGAACCATGCTGAGCAACTGGCATATGAAGGCCAGCATCAGGCTCTGTTTTTGTTTAGCTAACTAACTTTAATTTCACAGCTGGGGATTCTTATTATAGCAGAAATCATTTCACATCTCTGTCACTGTGTGGTTGGATGATGATCTGGTGTGTGGGATCTTATGTTTAGACCTCAGCTTCACTGTCTTTTCCTGGAGAGCTGAATTTCCTCTTGGTGAAAGTGCCATAGCTCCATGGAAATGCAAATGCTCTAAGGGCTGTGCTGATTTACTTCAGGCAAGTTGCTGGTTCAGTTTTCTATTTTATGCTCTGGAGATATTTTTACTCTGTATCTCTACTGTGGCCTCCAAGCAAATCCAGTTTTAAACTCCTCACCACAGGGCTCTCCTAGTTACTTCCCTTGATTGAAATCACAATTGCTTATGTTGCTACAGGGTTTTCCCATCATAGGTGATTTTGAGGGTAACTCCCCCAGAACATGGTGTGCAGTTGTGGGAAATCTTAGCTACCTCTTTTGGCTTTTATCAGTCCTTTTTCAAGTATAAGATGGCTTTATTTCTCCAGGATAGAAAGACACCCGTCCGATTTGTCTGGAAAAGCATTCGGCCAAGATAAAGCACAAAAAAATACCCAGAAAAGTCTGACCTTCTCCTGGCCAGTTTCTTTCAGTTCCCTTGGTAACCATCACCTTGACATTGTGGTATTCAAAGGCAACTTCTTAACTTTCCAGAGAGTATAACAAGGAGCTGCTCAGGCAGGGTCAGCAGGAACTGGGAAATGTGTTTCCTTTGCTCCCTGGAAAGAGGCAAGGTGTCAGGCAGGGAGGTGACTGGTAAGGGGCAGGCTGCTATTCCCTCCTCCAGGGACTGTGAGCTGGTTTTGGGGAGGGATGACAACGGATAAGGTGTTTTCTGCCTTCCCTCTCAATTCCCCTCTTACAGACCGGGGTGGGGGGAGATGAAATCTGGTTTGGGTCAACTCCCTGGCACCTCTCAGTTGAGCACTCTCGGGGAAGCTTTACCTTTTGAGTGAAATGGTGTTCTCTACCCCTGCAGTGACTTCTTGCTGGGGATCATTTCTGTGTGGTGGTCACTCCCCACGCTGCTCTGCACCCAGACACTTCTCCTGGGGTGGGTGTTGTGGGAGAAGTGGTGCCATCCATTGGGAAGCTTGGGAAACCAAAATGGCCTTTGAAGTCTGGCACTGCTCCTTGGACCATTTTGGATCAGTTTCCTCCCAGTTGTTGCTGTTCACCAAAGCATTGCAGTACAATCCCACACCCACTCAGCACCTCCAGGAAGACCTCCCAGGAGGACAATAATTTTCATGTGTGATTGCTTTTTTGTGTCAGTCTGGGAATACATGTGTAGCTCCAGCTCCCTTCACTTCCTTGCCTCAGGAGAGACCAAAGACAGGCCAGCATTGCTGAGTTTGCCAGTTCACAGAGAGGTCCTGTTGCATCCAGAGAGTATCCTACCCACTCAGTGTGCAGAGTGGGTATCTTCCAACTGCTCCAAGTAAGGGATGCAATGGAAACATCTTGCCTAGATGACAGTCAGGGATCCTCTGTTTGGCATTGGAATACACAGGCAGCAGTCCACAGTTGCCAGTTCCTGCTGCCTTGTGTCCTCCATGCATATTTAAAGCACACGCCTGCACAAACCTCTACCCTTGTCACTGCAGATATACAATTCATATAAAATGTACTCCTGTATTTATTCATAGGTACATGCTCATTTATCAAAGAGGCAATCTCTGTTGGCATCAATATAATAAAGGGTCTCTCAAAGCAGGACTGCCAGGAGCCCTTTTTCCCCAGGGAATGTAGTAGTGCTGCCATGAATATGACTACAAGTCAACATGGGATAATGCTGCATCAGAGGACAATAATTCTGGGGACACAAAAGGTGTTGTAAGTGCAGGTTAAGGGACATGGGAAACAGTGCAAGTGCAGTGACCTTCACTTCTCCCTTGGGGGAGTTACATATTAGTCATCCTCTCTGTTTTGTACATGACCAGAGGCAGGTAGGGCATGGAGGAGATATTTCCCCTGCCTAGCAACAGCTATTGATAACAAGGGGAAATCAAACCTGTATTTGAACTGCTCCTGTGTGCTGGGCTCCATTTGTTGGACCAGCTTAGCACCTTTGGGAGCTGATCTGCTCAGAGGAACTGGCCAGACATGATCAAGCTTCAAACTGAAAACTGTGTGATCAGGTTTGCTTGTACACGTAAGTTTGTGCTGGATGCATTTTAGGTGTCCTTTTGGTCCCATTGCTTTCTTTGGCTGTGGGACTGTGAACACCCTTAGGGCTGAGGAGGATGGCAAACCAGTGCTGTGGTTGGCATTCTTCAAACAATAACTCTTCACACAAGGAGTCAGTGTGATCATGTGCATCAGCTGAGCGTGAACTGCTTGATGCCAACTCCTGCATTTAAAGGAGGCCTCAGATTCCTGCTCAGCTACACAGAGACCCTTTATCTGTTCTCCAGCCATTTTAATGCTGTGGATGATTTATGGTTTCATGCAGAAAAACACACAGAATGCCTGCATTCCCATGTCTGTGAGGAGGTCTGCTTCCCATTTGTCACTCGAATTCACCACTTGGGAGTCTGCTTGGATGATTATCTCCTGACAATGAGGTATTGGCTGTGGTCTGGGATTGCTTCCCTGTATTTACACTATGGTCATAACCATAAGTTTTTTCACAATTTCTTTTTGATTCCTCAATATTTGACCAAGTGTTAGGTCTTAGTGAAAATGCTTACAGATCTTGACACTTCATAAACATGAAAGGGAGTGACAATTTGGACTATTTGGGTTGGTAAGGATATGCAATTCCTCCCTTGTCCTTCCCCAAAGTTACTCTTTGAGACATGAAAACCTTTTCTTTCATCCCCAGCTATGTTTATACTGCCTTGTTGAAGCGAAGCTGTTTCTCTTAAGTGTTCAGTGGCCTTTGATGTTGGAGGATGTGAGAGTCTTAGTCACTGGGGTATTCATCCTGACAGTGCCTTTGTGAGGTGGTACAATGCTATTATTTCCCCCTATTTACAGAGGGAGAACACACCAATGGTTTCATGAGGCACTTGGGACAGTGTAGATTTAACCTGGCTACCTGTAGGTCATTGTGTTTTGCTGGCTGGATGTCTGCAAGGCATCTTACTTTCCTGAGCATAACTGGTTCTATGACACAAGAAAGTGTTTTGGTGATGGTTCCTATGGTATCCTCCCATGGACCTGGCATGAATTATGAACTTCAGCTGACAGAAGACCATTTTTAAGCTGCTCTCAGATGGAAAAGCTTAGAAAAGCCTTCATATGGACTAACCCACTTGCTGTGGGCAACCCACTTGCTGGAGATGGAAGGAGTTTTTTCCCCTTCCCTGTCATGGTGAGAAGTGCATCACATCCTGGCAGAACAGCAACATCCCAGTGCCAGCCAACCTCCGCAGAGCAAATGGTATGTGGTGTCAGGGAATGCTTTCAAACAGCTGGCTGGCAGAAGAGAATTCATCCAGATGAGTCTGAAAATTTATATGCACAGCTGATATTGCTGGAAAGCAGAACTGGCATGGGAATAGCTCACAAAGTGGGGATGCAAGGGAATCTTCAACTAAGGCTTTTATCTATCAAACAATTCAATCAGCTTGGGTGCAGCATGAAAGAACAGCATGCACTGAAGCAGGGAGGGGATAGGGGACTTCTTTTTCCTCTATTTATATACCTGAGAAGCTGCCCTAGCAATGAATAATTGCAAATAATAATCATAATATCAAAACCAGAAAGGGCAAAGACAGAGCAGCTCCCTCCCTCCCCCTCTCTGGTGCTGGTGCTTGAGATGTCACTCGGGTATGAAGTTGAGCCTGCTTCCAATGGAAGGAGGCTGGCAGTCAGTGTATCTTTATCACAATCTCTTTCATGCTCTGATGAGCTCTCTACCCCGTGCAGAAGCAGCAGCAGCAGCACAGACAGAGATGCCAACCTGTCTCTGAGCAAACAGAAAGACTTGGGCTGAAGCCTCGGCTAATTCGAAGAAGAACCCTTGTGTGATTTTCCAAAGCTGGCTGCTGGCTATTTTTTATTCCCCCCCTGCTTTGTGCTAAGGCATGTGATGGCCTGTGCCTTTCTCCAGCTAAAAGGTCATTGATTTTTCATGTGGAAGAATTATCAGGTTCATCATCTTCTGCAGATTATAATGAACAGTATCCTTTTTCTGCTTCCTGCAATCTCAGCACTGGTGTCTGAGCTTAGAAGGGAAGCTTGAAAGCACAGTTAGTTTTTAACACTGGAGAAACAGTGTCATGCTCTGGTGGGGTGTCGCAGGGAGGTCTCTGGTCTGGTGTAGAAGTCAAAAGTCTGTTGTGTTGATGTGCTGACCCTCTCTAACTCTGCTTCTCTGGGCCAAGGGAATGGCCATTCAACCCAGCACGCTTAAACCATTTCCCTTTTCATTTTTGGCCAGATGAAAGGAGCAGCTCTGGGCAGAAACTCTGGACCCACCCCTTGTGGAACCACACTTAAAGAAGAGCTTTGAACTTTGTGAGCACCAGCTTAATACATCCTCATTGCACCATTGGGAGATGCCCCTCCTTGGCAGGAGAGACCTGGAGGAGGGTACAAGCTGTGGTTTCCAATCTGTGCTCTGAGACTTGCAATGGGAACAGTGAGGGAAAAGCCTCCCTCGAGCACAGCAGTGGCTTCAAAAGGAGGGATTGCTGAGACAGTTCAGTGGCAAAGGGAATCCAGCTATGAGGAGAAATCACATCCCACAAGAACAAGACTGGACCTGTCCCTCTTCCCTCAACAAAAGCTTTTCAGAATTTCACCCTGTTTCATCAGTTTGAAATTTCTGTTCTGGTTTTGGAGGAAGTGGAATCAAAGGCCGTGACTTCACGTGATGCACAATACACTGGGTCCTGAGTGGAGAAAGACTCACTTGTGAAACCAGTGCTGAACTGAGAGCTGGGATGGAGGTGCATAACTCCAAGTCCTTTTTTTTAATCTGAAGACCCCTTTCCACTCTTTTTGTTTTTCCACATCAGTGATTAGTCAACAACATGAGGAGAGATTAATTAGAAACTTCTGTAATGACTTCTTTATCTTTCATCCTTTCAGATTTCTGTCCCTGAATCTCTCCTGAAGTCCCCACATCCCCGGTGTTGAGCACGATGTGATCACTGCACAGAGCAGCTCTCTGAGTGGATTTCATTTAGGCTGAAACAGGATATGTGGAGGAAGGGAGGCAGGGCAATGGGGGAGCAGCACCAAAGGAGAATTAGTTGACAGGGAGAAGCATGTGAAAGAAAACAAGAAGCACTCGGGACTTTGGATGAAAAGTAGTTCATCCCTTCTCAGCCCATTAATAAGTTAATAACTTATCAGAGATTAACTTAACACCTTGAGGCACAGAAGACATTGCCTTGTTCTCACATTAGCTTGGCTCTATTGTAATTCCTTTATCTTACCTTTTTTCCCCCTCAGCTATTGCATACTCACCTGGGGCCACACTAATATAACAGCATAAGATTCAATTACAAAAGTCTACAATAAGAGTGCAAAATTCTCTTCCTGACATGCTGAATCAGTGCTCATAAGCATTAATTATTGAGTGGCTAGCAGAATTATTTTTTTAAGTTGTAGTGGAAAAAAAGAATAAACCTTATGGTATCTTCTGTGCACAGAGCAGCAATTCTCCCACTGGGATGTCCATGGCTTTGCCAGCTCTTGGGGCAAGGCACAGGCAGGAGGGACAGGGATGGGACTGGAGGAGCCAGGAAAAGATGAGAGGTTGAGAAGGAAAGGAGGGGATAATAGAAAAGGGTGCCAAGCTGGCACAGTCCTCTCCTGAGAAAGAAGAGCCCCAGGGATGTTGGGCGCTTTTTATTTCCCTTGCTCTAAGCACAAGGCTTTTTATCACAAAGGAAAGGAGAGAGCTCATGTGGGGGGAAAGATAAAGGTCTGGCCACCGGGTCTCTGCTCTGCCTGGATGGGGAATATTCTTATCAGCTCATTTGATGTCTTCCTGAGAGCCTCAGCATTGTGTCCAGCACTCCAACATCCCTGTCCCTATCACTGAGAGAGCTGCCACCACCTCCAGCTTATCTCTTTGTTACAGGAGCCTCCATCTCTGGAGTACCTAAGCACATTTTACATGGTATCAACACAGAGAACAAAGTAGCTCCTCCTTTCACTGCCAGCTTCAGAGAAGCTCGGGTTCGAGGGGACCGTGGAGATTCAGCTCTTCTTGCTTATCTGGCAAGGTGCTTTCAGATTGGGACTTTGAGGCACAGCAATGGGAGATGCTTATGCTGCTGCTCTTGATTTTGTGAACCAGGAGATGATGCTGGGATTCAGATAGGCAAAAGCCCCTTCTTTTGTCTACACAAAGTCATGGAGTGTAACATCTATCAATATCTCCTCATTTTCAGTTACAGATGGGTTAGATACACTAGAGCAAATGGAGCATTTTTTCTGCACAGATCCAATATTTGCTTCCAGATTTCTTGGACCAAATATAAAGAAAAAGCAGAGCTCAGGGCATGGGTTTGCTTGGGATATCCCAGCAGAGAGAAAGGGTTGTCCAATTATTTCAGCTGGAGCTACTCTAGGCTCACAGATGCCACTACAGAGTTACATTACAATGACAAACACCAGAT
Organism: Hypocryptadius cinnamomeus; assembly: GCA_013400635.1. NCBI lineage: Eukaryota > Metazoa > Chordata > Aves > Passeriformes > Zosteropidae > Hypocryptadius > Hypocryptadius cinnamomeus. Next base: position 16,704 of record VYZP01066391.1, read on the forward strand.
GCAATTCCCTCATCCCTCTGTCATGCCTCTCCTTTTCTATGTTTAAACATACATATTCTGTGGGGATGAAGACTTGGCTTCGGAAAATGTGCAAAATTCTGCTGCCCCACAGGGTTTTAGTCTTGTGTTCAGATGCACCGTGACAAAATAAACACTGTGTGCGCGAGAGGGAGCGAAGAGGATGACATCAGGATTACAAGCAGTGTCAAAGGAGACAGACTTGCCTTTCACAGGCGATATTTGCATGTGTAACACAGGCTCCAAAGACTTCTATCGCCTCCCTCCTTTGCCAGCGTTGTGTGTTATGCATTAAACATATGGCTCCACTTAAACCAGGGGCCAGGCTCCCCGCGTGGGGCGAGCGTTTGCTGCGGTCGCCCCTCGTCCTCTGCGGATGGGGACGTTTGGCAGAGACGCCGTGGGAAGGGTGGATGGAATTCCATTAGTCAGCGACAGCACCGGAGCGCGTAATCCGATCCTCCTCACGAGTGTCACACCCTGCGCTCCTGGAAAGGGAAGAGGAGGCAGAGGAGCAGCCGATCTGACAGACCTAGGGCTGGCACCATCACCTATCGGGTTTGCAGGGCGACCCCAACGCCTGGGAAGAATGATGAACTCCATGATATCAGAACTCCATGATATCAGAAGGCTAATTAATTACTTTATTATACTATATTATATTAAAGAGATACATACTATACTATAACTATACTACATCATACTTACTTCTAACTAACTACTGAAAAGCTCGTGACTGTCTGCCGACAGTCCCGACACAAACACATGGATCCAATTGGTCAATGAATCAAAACACCATCACCAGAATCCAATCAAGCAATCCCTTCAGGTAAATAATCTTCCAACACATTCCACATGTTCACAAACACAGGAGCAGCAATGAGATAAGAATTGTTTTGATCGTTCTTTTCTCTGCATCTCTCACAGCTTCTCTCTGTTCAAAGGGCACGTGAATACCACAATCACCCATTCTGGGCTTTATCCAAAGATGACAAACCACACGTTTAATCAGGAGGCAGAGATCTTAGAGGCCAAAGATCAGGCTAAAGCTGCTTTTTCATGGGTAGAATAGATGACACTCTGTAATACCTTTAATTGGACTACAACATGAGATTGCATGTTACATGCTTGTGCTCACATCTGGAGGGATGTGATTTAGAATCATATAATCAAATGCATGGCCTATTGGTGAAAGATGGCATGACATGCCTGCTCTCCATTCACACAGCAACAGAGGCAGTGCAAAGGGGTCTTCACCCTCCACCCTGGTGGATATCAACCCACACTGATGAGCTTGCTAAAAATTAATGATCTCATCTTTCCTGTGATCTCTGCTGATGCAGATACAGTGCAATGTCTTATGGTTTTATTTTATTTTATTTTTTTTTAATTTAATTTTATTTTATTTTATATAAGCTTATATTACATAGGATCTAGCCGGTGATGGCTATTTCTCTTTACACCTTGGGAGATGAACTAGATTTTGTCTGATAACTAAAAATGAAAGTCTCTACGTCTCATTTCTTATTCCCTGAGGCATTGATTTTGGTATTCTGTAAAGTTATGGATTTGAGTGGAGATTGCTCTGATGTCCTTACCCATTCTCCCAGCAGCAGACTCAGAAAACTGCAAGGTGCGACCATTAGTGCAACAAATCAAAAATGCCTCTGCAAGCAAGTCACTGGAAGTACAAACAGCTCCCACCTCTCCCTTCCTCCTCCTTTTCTTCTTCTTCCCAGTTCCGGTCCCTCTCCCCTGAAAGAAGTTGCAAGGCTTTGTGTTTAATTAAGACATATTGTCCAGCCAATTGGGAAGCAGGAAATAGCAGGAGATGTTTTACAAATAGGAACAATTCTTATTCATTATCCCTTAATTGAGGCAACAAAAAGGTGCTGGAAAACATCCATCAGATGCACATTCATGTACATCATCAGAGAGGATTGGATTTAGGAACTCACAAAAACGACATCAAATGTTCCAATCAAGAGTTATACAAGCAACAGGGAAACAAAGAATTGGAGACACAAATACATCAGAATTAGCCCAATTGCAGATTATATGCTTCTGGAAAACACATTCCCTGGCTCTCTTCCAGGATTTTCTTATTTCACACTCCTGTCATTTCTAGCTGTGGTATTTCTAGCTGTCAGTGTCCCTTGTCCCTCCTCTGCTGGCCTTCTTCTCGTGAAGGTGTCATTCTGGAGGGTGTGAGGGATGCCCTTGTGAAGACATCACAGACTGTCACCCCAGCTTGGACTCAGGGTACTCTGAGGATGATGGTGCAACTTCTCCATCTTTGTTCATTCACATTTTGAAGTTTGGCTGCTCTGCTAAGCCACTATTCTTGAGCAGAAGAGATAAATAACACAAGAGATATAACAACAACCATCCTGCTGAGGGAAATATTTTGAGCCTGGAAGGCCAGGAAATCCTGTTACCCATTTCAGTATGCCTTCTAAATCTTGCTTGACCTGCTTCTGAGCTCATTTACACTCTAATACCGTGGACCTGCAGATCCAGCCTTTATTCCCACAGGTCTGTTAGACTTGAGTTCTCTGACTTGTCATTTTTAAAAGGTGCTTTGAGTTTTAAATGAGGGACAAAATATGCCAAGGACCCTCAAGATACCTACTAAAATGTAAGCTCATCTCAATGCTTCCTGGAAAGAAAGCCATCATCAGGAAAAGTGGCATCACACCTCACTGGACTGTGGTAATAGACCCAAACATGACATGATATTGTTAAAAATGCTCCTGATCAGTACCCACATCTGTTGAGCTAATTATTTTCATTTTCTTGTCATAGGTACTTACATGGTCTCCAGGGTAGCTGAGTGTTTCACAATCTTTAATCTAGTTCTCTCCACATGTTTCTGAGAGACACATCTCCACCATCACCCCCTCCTCTCCTTCATCCCCCTGGGATGACTGAGGAACCTGGTGGTTGGTAACTCATTCCAATTCTGTGCACTGTGGTGTTTGCCCTGGAACAGCACTCACCTCACCAACTTTATCTACCCCAGCTTAAGACATGGAATTTAGGATCCCACCATTGATGGAAGGAGGTGGAAAGCACCAGAGGTCAATTATACTCATCTGCAGGCGGGGAGCCTCAAGTGGGCTAAATTCCCATTTTATGTGTTTATGGGGGGTGAGCCCAGGGATAAGCATCCCAAGCTGGACCATGCTATGGAACCTCTATGATGCAATGGGAGCACGGCCTTATGCTTTATGAAACCATGTGTGGTGGCAGAACATCCCTCCAGCAACCTGGGGATGACTGGGAAGAACCTGAACCCAAACCTGAAAATGTCCTTGAGAGATACTCCTTGAGCTTCAAAGCTGAAGAAGGAAGCCTGTCAGTCCACTGCTCAGCTCTAAAGGAGACCATACAATACCCAGAGGAGGTTTTCCTCCTTGGGAGGATGGAGCAGGAGTCTGCCTATGTGCCCTGTTTCGGATGGGAGCTCTGTGGATTGGCTCTGTCTTTGCCTTCAGTGAGAAATTCTCCTTTGATTTTTCCTTGCACATCCTGCAGCAGATGCAATTCCTGTGTTGTTCTCCCCTGTCATCCCCACAAGCCCTCTGTGCCTTGTTTTGAAATCCCCACTTCCGACCATGGAAAGTGTTTGCATTGTAGCTGGCATTTGTTGATTTTCTTTAGGTGGCTCAGGGCTGCAGGCATTCCTCATTACTTTTTTATCAGCCAATTTGAATACTCATTTAGCCTCACTAAGCGTGTGATGGTTTTTAATTCCTCCTTCAGAGGCATTTGTGTAGAGCCTGCTCTTGGTCCTCGGTAATAACACAGGATCTACCAATGCAACTGAGGTGAGAGATGATAACTCATGGAACAAGAGCCATCGGTCTGGGCTCATTTCATGCAGGTGACAAGGCTGACGACTCTTTTTGTTTTGCCCTTTGCTTTCCTGTGCAGTGGGACTGCCAGAAATCACAGCAGTACAAGATGTGGCAGGCTGACACAGTATGTTGCACTGGACAAACAAGTCTCCAAAATACTTTGCAAAATTAAATAATTAAAGTGGCAAGACCATAAACAATATAAATTATGGAAGTGGTAGCGTGGTAATGAGTAATAATTTAAATCATCCAACTATAAGGCTAATAAGAGCTAGAAAAAAATTACTATAATCATTAGGTATTTTTAAAAATGACCAGCAGAGAAATATTGTAGTTTGACATCCAGCTCCTGTGCACTGCTTTGGACCTGCTTTTCAGGTATGCTGCATATCCAGACCTGGACAACACAGACAGTAATTTTTTTTACACTCAGACCAGGTAAGTAGGAAGGCAATAGATGGTGGGAAGAGAAATGGTCCCTTTATTTCTCAGGTTGCAAGGCCAAATAAAAAACCATGACCCAGGGGCAGAGAGTCACTATGCAATGTAACCACCTTCGAAGGCAGAGGGTTGGTTGGGATTCTTCATTCCCCCTGGAAGGCTCTGGAGCCATTGCTGGGGTGGCAAAGGAGGGAGCATAGGCACCATGGCTGTCTGAGCTGCCTTGCTGTGGACAGATACAAACCTTTGGTCTCTCTGCCTATTAGTCCAGCAGTTTGCTCAAGTGCTAAATCCAGTTCCACAAAAGAAATGTACATTCTGCTGCTTTTTCAAGTGTCTTGGATCCTATTGTGTACAAATTTCCAAATGAACTGCTTGAGTGTTGGCTAATGCTGCAGCCTGCAGTCAAGGTAAGAGCCCATTTATTTATAGGCTCTTCAAGGACAAGAAGAAGCTGTATTTGTACAATCCTCCAGCACACAGCCTAACAAACAGTTACCTGCCTCAGCCACGTTTCAGGAGGACGATATATGAGACCCTCAAGGAAAATACACAGCTCAGCCATCGTCTGCTGGCAGGAAGGTCATGCGACGCCACCGGCTTCTGATGATGGCAGAACTGCAGATGTATAAAGAAGGATTTTTTCCCTGCACCATCAGTTTGATTGGATGTGTGTCCAGGAGGTTACTCAGGACATCTAGCTGGAACTGGCTGGGAGCAGACAGGCCTGGCTGCTGTGTGTGTGCAGCACCCACTTGTTTAAATGAGGCTGTGTGTTTGCAATCGATGGGACTGTCTGATCCCTGGATGCTGGGGAGCTCTCTTTTTCTATTTCCTGCTGATATTTACTTCAAAGGTGCATGACCACACAGATCACTTTAATAACAAGAGCCCAAAAGAAGAATTAATAAAACTCTGAGTGTGTTTTATCCGAGATCTCTCAGTGCTTGACAAAGGAAAGGCACCATCAGTTCTTTTTATATGGGGGCAGAAAGAGGTGAAATGATTTATTTATCCACATTTATGCAGTGAATTGGTGGTAAAGCAGTGAGCTGGACCTCTCCAGCTGTGCTTTGAGGCTTCCTATAATGTCCGTTGGAACAGTCCTAAAGCATTTATCCTTCAAGAGTGCATCTTGTCCCTGCTGCTTTGTGCAGAAATTAGCCCTGTGAAGAAAAGTTCAGCTTTTCAGTGGCCTGGGCTGGAGCAGGAAAACAGCAGAGTTCTGGTGTCTTAAAGCACATAGGTGTAAACTCATGGTCAAAAAGGTAGAAAAGACACACGGAAAGGGCACTCATGAAATGGACACAGGGGAGCATGAGATGTCTGGTGGATCTGTGATGGAAATTATTCAAATGCACTCCTGCAGTGTTTAGAGGAGTTTGCATTGGCTTGCCCAAAGGATATGCCCTTGGTGACAGTCAGAGGCAAGGGCTTCTGCTCCGCTGGAGGGGCAGCTGGGTGCTCTCCTAGCCCCAAGGTCCTTGGAGGCTTCAAGCAGACGTGAGCAAAGAGCCTTTCTGGCATGTCTGTGTGTTTTTCTGCATTCACAACACACAGCGTGGCTGTCATTAAGGCTACAGGAAAACAGCACATCAGGGCACATCTAGAGGACAGAGATTGTTGACCACTTGAGCTGAACAGAGCAAAGGTCTGTAATGAAGCCCAGTGGGATGTGGTCCATCTGGCCTCTCAGCATGTTCATCAAACCCTTGCTCTCCAGGGCAGCACTGAAGGCTGGCTGGGGCTTTGCCCAGGCAGCAGCCTGTGGGAGAGAGAGATCCTGAGGGATGTCTGCCTGCACTGCCCTTTGGCTGCAGTGAACTGTGCATGTCTGGGGGGCTGGGAGCTCTGAGAGTGCCACAGGGAGACAGGAAAAGGAAAGACTAGAACTTCGCTGTGCTCTGCATCACCTGGTGCGGATGCATGTGCATAGGGACAGCAGCTTTGCAGGTGCCCAGCAGACACTGGGAACCTGGGGTATTTGCCTGGAATATTTATCCTCTGCCAAATATTTAATTATGCAGGGAAACATACCACTTAGGCAGAGATGTCTTGGCTTCATTAAAGAAGCTGCAGAAATCATTGTGCTTTCCCCTGGGCTCTGTGAAGCAAAATCCTGCTGATGGAGTCAATTGAATCTGGAGGGGCCACAGGGCTGTTGAGCCCCAGGTTAGCAGAGGATTTTGAGGCAGACATGCCCGTGCCTGGGCCTTAGAGCATCAGTGTAACCAAGCTCCCAGGCAATTTTAACAGGTGCCGTGAGCTGATTACAGAATGTTCTCAAAGCAGCCCAGGGCCCTTGCTCCACGTGCCCACAAATTTCATTCCTGCAGATGAGACAGCAATGAATTTGCCATTCATTAACAACAAATAATATCTCTCAATCCGTCTTGGGTAAGCGTCATTGTGGAATTACTCTTTCACTTTCATTTTACAGGGTTCCCTGTGATAAATTTAGCTTGTAAAGGGTGATTAAGACACTTCATTATGTTTTAATGTGTCTTTAGGCCTATGTCTAACAGTAATGCTCATTCTGGATCTCCCTGGAATTAGCAGGCTGTTGCAGCCCAGAAAAGCCTGCATGTGGGGTATGACTCTAGCTGAGCACCACACCATTGGCCCCTGCCTCATAGTGGGGAATTTCAGGAGTCCCAAAATGTGTCTCCACTGCTGGAGACAGTCCAGGTCACATCAGCCAGCTGTGGGTCTCACATAAGGAGATTAGGTTGTTCATTTCTTACCCTTACCACCCAGTTTGTACACCTCAGAGAACAGGTTTGCAGGCAATGGTAAGGTCCCAACCAGCTCTGGCTGCCAAAACTTGAGTTTACCACCAGATTTGGATTTTCTCTCTAATGAGCAGTTCCTCAGAGCCTCATGTGTTAAAGATGGTTCAGCAAAGTGCAAAGGGATATTTGTATTTGCATCCCAAATTGCAACCCAGAACCCTCCATCCCACACTGATAAACCCTGAAGATGGCTAGTTCCTATTTTGTGCCTTACTCAGCTGAAAACTTTATCCAGTGACACGTAGGCACAGAAGCGCCCTGGTTTGGGAAGGCAGGCAATTATTTCCTGCCTGAAGGGAGAAAGTTCATACTGTGCTGTGCTTTGTGTTTTCTACAGAGCAGAGCAGCTCTGATCGCTCCCAGGCTTCCTCAGCTGTTTGTCAGTCACCAACTCTCTTCATGGACTATGTAAGGAGCCCAAGCTCCTCATTAAGATGTTTTCAATTGCTCTCTGCAGCCCTGTGCATAGCATTGTGTGAAACCTAAATTAGGCAGTGTGAAAGACTCACAGAAGATGTCCATGCTTTCAGTATTCTATCTATATGAGAGGAAACATGGTCTGATCCCAGAAAAAACTTCTGCCCCATCACCTCGGGTGCCTTGCCCTTTTGCTGCCACTCTGTTTTGTGTGACTGGGCTTTGGGCTGTCACAAGGTAATGTAAGTTAAGTTACTTTCATTCTTGTTCTCTCACTTAACACTTCCATTACATACTTAAACTATTCTAGTTTCAGGCTCTTCTCTTTCAGAAATCTGAACACCTATTGATAAAACTTTTTACATGTTCTGAGAAATTTTATATGTTCCATCTTCTTTCCCTTTCTGTTACTTTTTGTGGGCACCTTATGAGGACTGAACATGTAGATAACAGCACTGGGAATTAAGTGCTTAGCTGGGAAACCTCTCCCATCCCTTCTCATATAGATTTAGTTTGGGGCAGGATGGCAATCTTTAACACAGGCAGACAAAATCTTGCTTGCTGGTTTTTAGGTGAGTATTAGAGCCTTAGGTCCTAAATCAGCCATGACATTCAGACTGGTGAGGGCTGGAAGGCTGTATCCTGTGGAAAGGTTAGTGTTGGTATAATTCTTTCAGGCAGTTTGAGGTATTTGTGGCAGCCTTCCTCCCCCCTGTGTTGAATTGCTGCATGGTGTTGCCACATACTGTTAAACAGCAGCATACTGGAAATGCAGCAGTGGACATTTCAGAGGCAGGCCACACCATGGGATATGTAAAGCTCCCCAGCTTCCTTCAGGATGAAGAGCTGCTCAGTGGCCTGTGTGTTAGTCCCTGGGACATGCAGTTTTATGGTCTCTGAGAAGAGCAGGGCAGCTGGCGCAGTCCCAGGGAATGCCCTTCTGGTCTAGTTAGAGTCTGTGAGCATCAAATGCTCTCATTCATTCATTGGAGGGTGATAAACAGCCTGGGAAATGCCTGCCTCAGTCAGGTCACATCCTTGCTCTTTTATGAACGTGACATCTTTAAAAGCATATCTGCTAATGTCACGAGAGACCCAGAGGAAATCCCAGCCTGGTCAGCTCGGCGCTGTTTCCTGAAAAGCAGCTGGGTGCAAAAGCTGCTCAGGCTGCTTTTTCACAGTACTATTTCTACAGAAAATAAGTGACTTAAACAGCCTTCTCTACTAAAAACAATAATCTGCACCATCTGGGACAAAGCTCTGCTCTTCAGGCATGGGTGTAATGCATTCATGATTGCAGCGATGGAATTTTTTTTGCCATGTTTTTGTCACTGGCACAGCTGAGGCTACAGATCAAGCAAAAAACCCACAGTTCTTATCACATTGTCAGTTGTCTTTGGGGTGGGAAGTAGAGGGTCCCTGCTGCAACAAAATGGGCAGAAATCTGCCTGATTCAGGAGAGTGAGGTGCTTTGTGCCCTGAGAGCCCCTGTTTGTGTGGCTCTCCACCAGTGGTACTCAGCCTTTCTGGTCTTCCAGGGAGCCAAACCCCCTCCAAAAGACCCTCTGACAAAAGGGAAAAACCTCAGTCCCCTTGCTGGCCCAGACTTTGCATTTAAGGCACTGTATGCTCCTGAATAAGGATTATTCAGGTGAATAAGATGTATTCAGTCTGTCTCCTACCTTACTTTCCCTTCTTGCCCATTAAAAAAAAAAAGACCCAGGAGCACATGCAGCTCCCAAGAGCCACGCTCACCAAGGCTGCTGGAAGCTCTGGGAGCTGCACAGGTGCAGCTGCAATGACAGAAGCCGCTCTGCGGTGCTGCAGTCTTGCCGGGATTTGCAGCTAGGCTCCCAAAGAGGGTCCAGAATCCACCTCAGTTCCGAGCTCTGGTGCTGTCACAGCCTTCCCTCTGGGACACCGGCAGGCTCTGCAGCACAGGCACGGCACCGGTGCTGTCACATCCCCCGGGGCACGGTCCCAGCTGGGCGGGCGCGCCCTGCCGCGCTCGGTGACCTTGGCGAGGGCTCGTCCCCAGAGTCCCACGCAGCTGGGGATTTGCATCGTGAGCCATATGGACACCACAAACGCTGCCTCTAATTGTAGCTCTCAACCTGCCAAAGTCCAAAACGGGGAGAGTAGCGGGGACAGAAGCTGGGGGTGGGGGGAAAAAAAATCAAGCATTTGCCTAAAATAGACTCAGTAACACAGAAAAAGCAAGGGGGAAAAAAAAAAAAAAGAATTCCTAAAAGGCAGAGGGCTTCATTACTACAGTAAAAATTGCCTTCTCTGACCTCAGGCACCTGACTCAGCATTTTCCAAGTCGATATTTTACAGTAATAAAAGGGAGAGAGCACCAGGTGTGTGGGAAATGGTGGCAAATTCATGTCTAAAAAGGCAGGGACATTCCTTCTAATGAAGGACTGTAGAGAATATGTTCCTAATCAAATGGCTAATAGTAATCTTTTTTCTATAATCTGCCTTTTTTTCCCATAAAGTGGGGTTATGTGTGACAGAGATTTAGGGACTTTGGAGAGGAGCTAGGCAATGCTTCCAGTTTGCTGGTTTTATTACTAACATAACATGAAGGAAAAGCTGGTCCTGATCCTCCTTGTCTGGGTGTTTTGTCACTCTGTTCCCAGCAAAACTGGTGCAAAGTAATTACCAGGACAAAATGGAGACGCTTTTTATCTGTTCTGTAAAGATTTAAATGCACAAGATTCAATGCAAAGCATTGCTGCTCATGGGTTATTTGGTCTCTTTCCCAAGGAGGAAAGGCACAAGAACAGCCACTCTGACCAAATGTAGGCATAAGGACACCTCTCCTCCCTGTGAGGGTCTGGTGCTGTGTCCAGAGCTGTCTCTTCAGATGCACCAGGTAACCCCAAGTGTCTGCCTCCCTCCCTAGAACTTCCCCTGGGAAATCTGTGTGCACAGGAGGAGCTGGGACCCAGTACAATTATCAGAGCTACCCTGACATGAAATCAGATCCACGAGGTGGGAACTACTCTCTGCATTTTGCCTTTGGTTCAGCAAGGTCAGGAAAGATCCCTACAGCCCCTGCCGAGCTGCTTGCTCTGATGGGTGACATGAGGGCAACATCTCCCTGGACATCTCCTTCCACAGCTCTAAAGGGACAGCTCCAAATACAGCCAGAGCAACCCAAAAGGTGGTGGGGACTGCTAAATCTGGGTACTCACCTCCTCCCCAGCACACCCAGGGAGAGGGTGTGTCCTTGTGATCCACTTTGCCCTGGGGTCTCCAAAACTTTGGAGGATGTAGAAAACCGTTTTTCAGTTCCTTCAAACGGAAAGTTAATTAAAACTCAAGGAGAAAAACCTCCATTGGGAACAAAGAAAACAGCAAAACAGGTAGACACCTCTGACTCTAATTTATGTGAGTTTAAAAGTGGTACCAAGATTCGTTTAATTACCTGGGAACAATGTATATCTCCTGTATTGCAGATCAGCTCGTTAGTGGTGCGCTTCTTTTTTTTTTCTACTTCCAGTTGAAATTGATAATACATCCCTCACTCAAAACATTGTCTCCCAATCACCATGGTTACTGCCAGGTTTTTCCACAAGGACCAAGCATATTCATCTGTCAAGTATGCTAATGGGGAACGGACCCTGTCACACAAAGGAGCAGGCTATTCAAACATACACTTGCCAAATAATTGTACATGTCAAAAGAATGATGCTTGTTATTTGCCTAATATTATCCCCCAGAAGTGGGAAATAGTTCAGCTCTCAATGCAAAATGGCTTGCCCTTATCAAATAGGCAATTTGCTGATAATTTAGACTATTAGAGATCTTGGGGTGGGGAGAGAAAGAGGGGGGGTGGCAAATGTAAGTGGCCTTTTATAATTGCACTGAAAGCAAAATGGTGCATTAAGTGCCCCAGAGGTGCAGTAACGAGGAGCATTGCAGGAGTGCTGATGGCCAATGAGAGGGGCTGCTCACAGCCTCCCCTCTCACCTCTGTCAGGTACCTGCTGGTGGGTGGTTAATTATAATTTAGCAGTAACACTTTTCTCAACTGCATTTTTTTATTGCTATTTATCTTCATGATGGGCCAATTTCCCATTTGTCTATTTCGGTAATTAAGGCAAAGAAAAATGTTACTGTAGGATTCCTCTAACTTTCTGAGCTTCCAGCAGCTAGAGTTGTTGAGGCTGTGCTGATACATCTGCAGCCAAGGCAATGGAGTGGTCTTTTCCCTCACTTTGAGGCACTTTAAAGGCTCTTCCCATTCAGAGCAGGTCATGGAAAGGCAGAGACAGCCCAGGGACAGTGACCTGCCAGAGGCAGGGGCTGTGGTTGGTACCTGCAGACACTCCTGCTCCACCACAGACAAACACTCAGCAAACCACAAACCTCACATCACCTGTGCCACGTGTGGAGGAGGAAAATCCTGGAGCACTGCCCTCTCAAGGTGAAAAACTAATTAACTTCTCTAAACTGCTTGAAATGTCTAGAGTGAAGAAGTGGCAAATATTCAGACATCTCTGTTTCTTTGAATGGGATGGGCAAAACTCCCAGTATCATCTCAGGGCTTTCAAACATTGTTGTTTCTATCTCCATAGTTTTGTAAGGAAACAAGAGAGATCACAGAATTTATTTATTCTTCCCCCAACTCTGCTTTTTCCATTCTTCTTCCCAAAAGATCAGCTCTGTGCAGTTACAGGGTGCTCGCTGGAGACCCCAGGGGCACTGTTCACTGCAAGAGTGCAGCACCAGCCTCCTGCCTGCAGTCTCCTGTGCTGTGTCCAATCTGTGTACATGGTCCTTGGCTTCACTGGTGTCCTCTGTGCCATGACCTGTGAAGAAACAGCTTACACCAATCCCAGATGTGCACCAGGCACCAGTGACTTTTGCCTGGGTGATATCTCACGACCTAGAAGCAGCAGGCACTTCAGCATCTTCCCTGAAGTATGTGGTTCCCCTCCAGCCTGCCTGGTGTGTGAGGAGCAGTGCTGCTGATGGCAGGCTGGGAGGGTGCAGTGCAATCTTGCCCTCAAAATGTGAGATTATTTGCTGGATGTGGCTGAATTATGACTCTCCATCCCTGGAAGTGTTCAAGGCCAGGCTGAACCACCTGGTCTAGAGGAAGGTGATCCTGACTATGGAGGGGGAGCTGAAACTAAATAATGTTTGAAGTCACTTCCAACCCTAACCATTCTGTGATTCTATGATGATTTTCCTTGATTGTGGATTCTGATTGCTGAGCCCCCTTGTGCTTGCTGTACCAGTGAAATGCAGTATTTTGCCTTGGGGAGGATGGGAAGACTTCCCTGCAGACAGTAAAATCAGCTTCTGTTTGCTCTGGAGAGGTAAGCCCTCAAAATGAACACAGGGAAGGCAAGGAAATGTATGATAAGGAAGCTGAGTTTAGGGGGAAACCAGTAAATTTTGTGGGGAATGAAAACAAGGAGGGGTTATGGTTTGCTAGCCTGTGGTGTTTCTTATAAAAAAGACTAATTTTCTAATGAGCAGAAAGAAAAGAGGAAAAAAGCATCAACTAACAAACAACCTAATCGGATATTAAAATATTTCCAAGCAGTGAAATTAATACAATTCCCAACTCATAACTTATTTGCCTCTGTACAAAATTAACATAGATAAATAAATTAAAAAAAATAACCTCACCCAAACTGCTTCATAATAAAGTGTGATCATAGCAATAATAAGACGCTTCAGTGCATGAATTTGGTTGTATTAATTCACCTCTGGTGTAATTGACAGCTCTCAGCCTTCAGCTTTCCTCTGAACAGCTCACTACAGCTGAATTATTATACCTGGCACTTCAGACTCTTCCAAATCTCATTGCTTAATTGCGTTCTCTTCTAGTAGGTGAGTGTTAAACTCAGACATTAAAGGATCTCTGCCAATTACCTGAAGCTCAACATTTGATCTGTCTGAAAATCTCAGCGATCCGTGGGGGACTGCTCCTCTGTCTGCATCTCGACTGCTGCCTTCTCTCCTTGCTTAGTGCCGTGTAGAAGGAGAGTAATTCTACTCCTGGTTTTAAGGGCATAAAAAGAGTGAATAATACAGGGAATTCAGGCAAGAAATGCAGACCCCCCTCTATCCATTCAAAATTAGAGCTAGCATTAATCCAGCAGCAGCTGCTAATTATGTAGGATTTGTAGGAAAATTTGCTCTCTTTGTCTTCCTGTTGCTGGTTTTACAGATACCATCTGACCAGTGCCTCTGTGAGATACCCTGTAAAAGAAGTAGCTTTTCTGGGATTACATCCCCATTGCATTGCTTCTCCTGTTTGTAGTTCACTGATGTGTTTCAGTCCGTGGTCACTGTAAAGTCTGTGTGGTTCAGCAGTGCTTTGGAGACCCTTGTTTGCAAACCAGCCAGTTAAATTAAGAAGCTTGATTCTCATTGCTGTGTGATGACATCTTCAATTTAGCTGGTGCCCCAGTGAGGAAGTAAACAAACAATAAAAGTGTCACAATTCCTTCTAGTTCCATTAGACAAACAAGAAGTTTATTCAGTGTTTTGGCAAATGAAAATTTAAGCAAACTGTCAAGGGAGACATTTTCCCCATCAGATGCTTTCCGAGAGGGGATTATAACAAGAAAGAGCTATCACCCACCATGTCATTAAAAACAAAGGCTCCTGTGAACCCCTTTTATTAAAGATTAGCAGCACTGATTACAGTCTTGTAGGCTGAGCTGAAGACAAATTAGAATATCTTTTGCCATGGGATAACTTACAGTATCCTCCTGGGCAGCGAGACTGTTGCAAACAGTGCACTCCTGAGAAGAGACAATTTTCACCTCTGGCCATTCATTCTCTGCCATTTAGAAACAGCCTGGTAATCTGTCTAGACCTATTTGCTGCCAAACACCAACACTTCATTACACCTTCTGCTGTATTATTCCAGGTGAGATCAGTTCATGCAATCAGGAATACCAGATTTTTGACTTTTCTCATAGATAGCCCTTAAGTCTACTTAGAAAATCTTGCCAAGCCAAGTGCCAAAGAGCTCTGTCCCAGCAGGGGCAGACAGGGATGCTAATACAATTCTTAGCAAGCCATGCAGATTCAGTCTTCAGTGGCATTTGGTGGCCACAGGCTTGGTGCAGACTTAAAGGCCCATCAGATTAGTTGTGAGATGCTGGTCTTACTGAGTAGTGAACATGGAGTGCCTGCTCATGCCCACCTCAGTCCATGCACACATATTTAGATGTGTGTGTACACCCTTTTAACCAGCAGAGATATTCTGGGCAGCCCCAGGGACAAAGCAGAAACTGTTGCAGAAGGGATGTTTGTCCTGTCTAGGATGGCTGTGAAATCTTTCATGTGATGGAGATAGCCTTTCTGGGCTCCCAGGTTGTTGTCTTTACACTCAGCACAGGAAAAGTATGTCTTTGTGGGTAAAGGAGAAAATAGCTCTTGAAATAGTCCCCTGTGAGATACCATGGTACCCGAGGTTACCCATGGATCATGGATATGATGGTTTGGATCTCTGGATCCAGATGCAGAGACTGATAACTTTGTGGGTGGTGTAGGGATTAATTCTGGTCCCTGGGTATCTCCCTGCAACACTCCCTCCTTCATACCCTTATCCCTGCAAGTGTGCACTGAGCCCTGGGACTGAGTTGTCTTCACCCATTGTTTGTGCACAGGAGTGGAAATAAGCTAAATTTGCACTGCCTGGGAGAGAAGTGATCTCTTTTCCATCTGTATCACAACCATGCAGGAGTTTCAGCTGCCACCATAGGAAGAACCACTCTTGAGAGAGTAAGGGATGTTTGAGAAGGGATTCTTCTCTTGGTGGTCTGGACTGACCTCTCCTGGATGTGAAGGACCACTATCCATCTCACCAAACAATAATACTGCTTCCCCTTCTCTCCGCTTCCCTTTCTAGGCTCAGAGGGGAATGATGGCAGTGAGGAACCAGAGCAGGACCTGTGGTAACATTTCAAGAGCAATAAACAGAGTACTGTGCACAGAGGAATGGAAAAAGGGATGAAGAAGCAAAATCCAACAAAACAAATCATGATGTCGTGTACAGGATTCCTCTCCTCTTTTCAGTGGTCTATAAATGTGATCTGAGTTCTCAGCTGTCTGTGCCAATGTATTTCCAGGTGACACCTTCAGAGGATTGGGTAGGATGAACTTGTCTTCATGTGAGATGGATCTAGATCCCTGTAAGAAAAGAATAAAGTCTATGTGTGGTTAACCTGTCATTTCTGTAACCCACTGTTTTATTTATCCTCCAACCCTTACCCATCCTACCTGATAAATTCTCTTTCCTCAGATTTGTTCAGACCTCCAGATTCAGACCTATGCATATTCTTACACCTCATGAGAGACACTGCTGGCTTTGCCTCCAGTCCTCTGGGCATATCCTAACTGCAGGATGCTCCCTCAGACTTTGCTCTAATAACTCTGCATCAGCAGAGCCAGCGCTGCTGTCCCAGTGCCTGTAGGTGCCTGTTTTTACAAAAGCAAAACTGGCAGAGTTTCAAAATACCAGCCATGAGCTGCAATTACCAAAGATCTGCCTGTAAGCCTTCTTGGGGCTGGAGAAGGGATTGCATTGGAGATGAGCAGAGACTGCAGTAACCCTGCTGCAGCTCAACACGTCTATTGACAGGAGGGAGCACAGCCATTGCAGGGTGACAGACCCCAGCTCCTTAGGTCCAGGAAGCCCACTTGGTTTTGCAGGGAGCTGTTCTCCCAGACACTTTTTCATCCTGGGCAGGCAGGGGACAACACACAGGGAGAGCCTTTTTTTAGCAGCAAGAAGCTCATGGTAGAATGAGACCAGCCTCTTGCACAGTCACAGCATCAGTCTTTGTTTGTGTACTGAACTGCTGAGCAATTAACTTGGAGACAAGACATTATATGCAGAGCACAGGCCTGTAATGTGCTTTCTATTAGGGCTGCCTCACATTTCCTATTATTATATGCCACTTTCTGTTGCACCTTTCCCCAATTGTAACCACTCAGGCTGAAATCTTCCCTCCTGGGTGTTGCCTCAGGCTGGATGGATCATATTTTGTGAGGAAAGTTTATACATACCTTCAGGGGATCCCTAGGAGGGTTGTGCAATCTTTGCTAATGGCTCTGAATGACACACAGGGAGAAGAGGACATGGGAGAGGCAGGAGAAAATACTAATGCAAACCTGGGAGGGCAATTATGCTGGGATGGAGATAAGCTGAAGGCAAAGAGGTCTTGTAGAGAGGCCTCTATGATTTCCTGCTGCATGTTCTTTGTTCATAATAACTGAAAGAGTGATCCTTCATTGTCTGGTCATGTCTGGTTACATTTTCCTGGATGTAAATTACAATACAGCTTGTCTGACCTCAGTGTCATCATCCCCAGAAAATTGCAACTGGTTCTCACACTGTTATTATGGAAAGCACTGCTATCCAGGGGAGTCATTCTCCTTCCACCTTCCATCACCTATGCCTTGCCATGCTCCTGAAAAGGCTGAAAGCTTTTATTACTGTGTGGCTCAAAAAGTGCTGTGGGTTAAAGCAGTAAAAGGTGTGTGCTCCTCATGAAAAGGGCAACTGGTGTGGCTGCAAATACCAGTCTTAGGGGCATGCACAGAACTGGTCAGTAGGAAAAAAAAATGGAGGCATTTGCTTCACTTTTTTCACTGTTCATCCTTGTTGGGAAAAGCATTGAGGCAAGATTTTATAGCAAGATACCAGCAACTTTGCCTGGGATATCTGGCACAAGGTGTGGAGCAGAATGATCCACCAAGCTGCTTCTCCTCCATGTCCCAGCCAAGCATCAGTCAGCAGAGGGGATACACAGACTTGAGGCTGGGCAACACAGGGCTCACAAATGTAGAAGGTGCCACAGTGGAAGAGATGCTGGTTTGGCCCACCAGGGCTGTAGGGCTGCTGTGTTGAAATGCATTGCTCTGGGCAATGGACTTGGGCTGTGCTAAGAGGAGAGAGGATTTCATGTACTGGGGAGGCTGATCAGGCAAAGCAAAGAGCCTGGGAATGAGTTACCCATGGCAGACCTTACTTCTGCAAGCCCCTGAGGTATCTGGAGGAAGTGGCCTCCTAAGGGCAGTCTCTGGATGGTTTCTGTTGGGCTGCTGCCATCAAGTTTCCATTGCCCCCCCAGCATGGACACTCCCAGAGCCGGTGATCCCATTGCCAGGGGTCACCTCACTCCCTTATCAATCTGAGCTTCCAGTCCTGCAACAGACATGCTTATAGAGAAGGTAATCCCAGAACCCTCTTTTCTTTCTCTTTATGAGAATAACTCTGAGCAAGGAGGGTGAGGACAGAGAAACCCACATTGCTTTACACAAATATGAAATCAGGTGCACCAGGGAAGAAAAAAAAAGGTAAATTATTCCTGCAGCATCTCTGCTCCCTACGTGAGGCACAGCCTGTTAATGCTTCCCATACTTCCCACCTCCTTCTCCAAAGCAGATGAGAAACAAATCCATTATCTGAAGGACATTTGTCTAAAATTCCCCTTTTGTGCTTTGGCTATCTGGGACCTGCAGCTGTCACTTCCCATTCTTCTTGTAATTGCTCCTACTACAGCTAATAATGCATTTATCAAGCAGAATTTACTTATTTATTTATTTGTCTCCCTTTATTATTTTTATTATTTAGGTATAAAATTGGTCTTTTTCTCCACACTGCTTCATCAAAAATCTATAGTCCTCTGAAGCAGCAGTGGCTGCTCTGTGCTTCTGCCTCAGCTGCAAGGAATTAATTTATTAATATATATTGTGCCCCTGCAGCAACCTCTGGGATGTGGGGTTTTCACCTGATTGTGTCACCCCTTCCCATGACAGCTCCTACAGTTAAGCTCTCACAAGGGGACAAAAAGCAATCCAAAAAGCAATTTGCTTGGCTGACAATTTCCTCTCTCCCCAGAGGTGTGGTTGAGGATATTTGAGCACTGCAAGGAGTGAGGAGTCAGCCCTTGCCAAAGGTTAGCTGCAGTGGAGCTGGGATCGAGGAGCTGTGATGCTGCAGCTCAGGGCTCTTGTGACAGCCACATCTGAAGGCTCATGGTCCAGCACCCCAGGGCAAGCAGGACTTGGACACCTTGGAGGGGACAGCGCATGACATGTGACTCTGCAAGCTCAATTTGGACAACTCAATTCCTTGTTCTTGCCTCCCACCTTCCTTCTCCCCTGTTCCCATGGGGAGCCTTGGAAATGCTTCTTTTTGGTGGGAACATCAAGCTTCTGTGCACATTTTGGAACAGCCACTGAGGGTTTGAGGGAAGAGTTTATCAAACACACATGTATCTTGCTTTATCTAATTACCTTCTTCTCTGGGCAAATCATGGCTCTTTTTCACTGCTTTTTCAAGGGTTGATAGGAAAGGAGCTGAACCACTAAAACTTCAGGTTTCCTACTGCTTTATTAATCTCCCCTGTTCAAGAATTATCTGCAGAGCCTGCCTCCAAAAGCAAAATCTTCAGCTACCTCCTACTTCTGTCCCTGGGATATTTACTTTGAAAGTTGTACACCTAATGAGTAATGGGGCAGAGGTGAAAGGCAAAAGATTGTCCTCTCATGCAATTTGCTCTTGCAAATTAGGCAACAGAATTGCAAAAAGAAGTATGGGGATGGATGGATGCTGAAGGGCCAAAAAGAAATCATTTGGTTGCAAAGTAAAACATTTGGAACATCAACTGCCTTTTTGCTTGAATGAGTGTTAAAGCAGGTGTTTGAGATCTCAAGGAGAGATGAAGGAGAGAGTTGTTCTGACATCTGTATGGACATTGTTGAATCTTCAGGTCTCTGGGGCTGAGAGGAAATTCACTTCCTTTCTCCCTTGGAACAGCAGTGTATAAACTTGAAAAACACAGGGGTCTTTCAGATATTCCTCTGCTTTTGCCTCCTACTCCAGAGTTGTCAGGATGAAGTGATTGCCCTGACCTTTTCAGGTGTGTGTGCTGGAGGGCAAAGAAGAGCAGAATTCAGCCCATCAGATTTACAGGTACAGGGGCTTGGCCAGTTGCTCAGAGATGCTTCTGATTTCCCAGTGTGGCTGCTTAATTCAGGAAGCAGCTGGAAAAACAGCTAATCTAGACTTTGAACTCTTCATTAACCAAAATTTTTGTCCAGTTTCCTGGATGAGAACTGGGTGGACCCATAAAAACCAGACGTGTATTTGGACTGCTAAGGGATCCAAGGTTTGTGAAAAATTCCCTCTGAGATGAAGGAGAACCAATTCTCCCAGGCAGTGGAAGACCTCTAGAGAGGATTCACCTCAGTTGTACCAGCAATGCTCTGCAATTCAGGTTCCCTCTGCTTGGTGACCTGGGAGTTACGGAATCACTTTTTCAGAGGGAAAGAGTTAGAAAGACTAACTCATTCTGCTGTAAGTGACAGGCATTGCCTTTCTTACCAAGCTGAGGGTTTAATCTTGGCAAGCCATGGGGACATTTACCCCCTTACTGGCTCAGGTGTTTGTGCCTGGCACTGCAGACATAGTTTCTGGGACTGAACTCCCTCTGCTGCTTCCCCTCCACTGCCAACATGCCAACAATTCTCCCAAAGAGCAGAATGGTGAGAGATGTTCAGATGTGTTATCTTCCACCCTTCAGCACCCTATTTTGTGTTCAGTTTAGATTCCATGAGTAATAATATGCCTCTCCTCCCTACCAGAGCACAATGGCCATCACAGGGGAAAGAGGAGTTCCTCTCCACGTCCTTCCTCACTTTGTCACTTCATCACTTCAGGACTTGACCTTCCAGCCACGCATGTGTCCTGCAAGCATCATCAGCCCTGTTCAGCAAAGATGCCACTTGCTTGTACCACATTTGTGTAACGCAGCGTTTCACTTGTCCTAAGGGAAAGCAAAAAATCAGAGCTTTGGGCTGAAGAAATGTGTGTGCCCTGGATTGCTAAATGGCTGTGGATTGGTACAGGCTGGGATGGCTGAAGCATGTCCTCACTGCTGAACAATGGATTGTTGAAGGGACAGGAGATGGGCTCCCTGTGCACTGTGGTGCTCAATTTTATCTTTCCCTAAGCACAGGGAAAGCATTGGGGAAATGTTGCTGTATTTGTTGGTTTTGATTTTAGTTAGTTTAATTTGCTTGTTCCCCCTGCAGCCACCATGGTCCTTATAAAGCTAATTCTTGGATAATTTTTAAAGAAAATTAGAAAAAATGTCTCTTCTAAGCTCTGTAAAATCCCACTGGAAAAAGAAACTTAAATGAGAAGCTTACTTTCCTTTGATAGTAAAGCTGGATGGGCTAGCTCATAATCATTTTATTGAATTGCAGGCATGAGTTAGCCAAATAATTTTGCAGCTTTGTCTGTTTTGGTGGACAAGTTCTGTTTTAAAATACTTAAAAAGTTTTCCTCAAAGCAGGAAAAAAGTAACCTAAGTATTTTTTATATGAATGTTTCATAGAGCTACAATAAGTTTCCCAAAACCTAAATTTAAACTATTTATTTCTGATTGAGTAAAATGTTGCATTTGACCCAGAATGAGTTATGGCTAAAATTCCAACAACTTTGGACCAGACAGTGAAGGGCCTCCAGCACTGAGAGCAAGCAATCAGTCCTCTCTCTCTTTTCATTTTTACTAGGTTATTTTATTTTCAGGAACACCAATTTCACCCAGAAGTGTAACAAAGCAAAAGAAGTGCTTAATCAGAGGTCTTTTGTCATGGCCCATTTAGATCCTAAAAGGCAGATTACAGGGAAAGAAATCTTTAAAAACCAATACAGAGTGGAGATCTCTGCAGTTGCTCAGGATCCGTTCATGCAGTTTGTGATGTGCTAAGGAACTGCCTTGCTCAATCAGGGTGGGTTTATTCCCCTCCACCCTCCTTTCCTGCCTCATTTTCAACAGCTGTAGAGCAGATAATATCTCACTTGCCTTCCCATCCGACCCTAACTCGACCATTGTCCCTTTCACACACTGGGTAAAGTGTGATCACAGCTAAGTGATCGCCATTAGACTCTATAAAATTAGGATTAGTCAGGATGACTTCCTACATTAGATCAATTTAAGTCATTGGCTGGTGGAAAAAAAGAGTGATTCTCTCCTCTGTTAGCTGGGATGTGGGTTGTTTTTCATGACAGCATGGGGTGCGATTGTAGTTTTTCTCTTGGAGTCATTGATTCTGCCTTCTACCTGCATCCTCTATTGTATCTGCTGCTTTCCAGTCTGAGCTTTTGGTTTGCCCTGGGTAGTGATCATCTGAGGTGAATGTCTGATGGGCAGATAGGAGTTTTTGGGAAGGTAATTCTGAGGCAGAAACTTCTGTAAGTAACAGGAGCAGGCTAAGGCAGGGCTCCCGGGGACTTGTTCTGACAGCATCCCAAAGGCTTTTTGTGTTTGTGACTGGAGAGAGGAGAGCACAAACCTGGTGAGCCCCAGGGATGGGTGGCTGAGCACAGAGAGAGGAATTATATTCCCCTCCAATGCTCCCTTGGTCCTGGAGGAACCTTGTAGCCCCAAACCAAGCCTGCTTTCATTTTGCTTGAATGGACAGACTGCACAAACCTGAGCAGCACCCAGCAGGTGATCCTGTTGTGGTCCAAAGGGAAGCAGGTCCTCACTGAAGGTGGTGCAGACATATTCCAGGTTAGAAATCTCTCCTAAGCAGCTCATGAAACATCAGCACCCTGCACTCCAAACTTGATCCTACCCAGAGCTTCAACTCATGAGGAGCTCAGTAAGGAATCAGTGTCCAGGCAGCCAGGGACTGGGGGAAGAGAGGGGGAAGGCCAAGAAAGACGTGGGCTGCTCATCATACCCAGGGCACTGCCAGGCCTGGCCTTATTCAACCATAGATTTACATCAATTTTATTAAATTCATCATAAATCTAACTAAATTAAATTCCCCATGTCCTCAAGGAAGGTGACCCGTGTGCCTGGCTCAGTGGCTTGCAGGGTCCATCTGGGTCTTCATTGCAGACTGAGAACACTCATCACCAGGATGGTCTGAGCCACCAGGGGCTGGATGGAGGGCTTGGGGTCTGTCCCCAAGGCCTGAAAGGCTGTGACTGAAAGAAAGAGGAGAGATGAACCCCTGGGTCTGTAGAGAGCCCTCCTGCACCCTCCCAGCCCATTCTCCCCACTCCCTGCTGTGGATCTGATCCAGCGTCTCCGTGCCCTGGTCCCACAGGTGCTGCACAGCCAGTCCTGGGCACAGAGCTCTGTGGGAGGGCTGCAGAGGGCCTGGACAGGAGAGAGCAGAGGGAGGACATCTGCCCTCTGCTCATCCCTCTGCCCCCCTCCCTGACCCAGCTGGAGAGTGCCTCTCTGAGTCTCCTGTTCCCAGTGTGCTGGGGATTTGGGGTTCTGGCATTGCTCTGGGTCCCCTGTTCCCAGTGTGCTGGGGATTTGGGATCCTGACATTTCTCTGAGTCTCCTGTTCCCAGTGTGCTGGGGATTTGGGGTTCTGGCATTGCTCTGGGTCCCCTGTTCCCAGTGTGCTGGGGATTTGGGATCCTGACATTTCTCTGAGTCTCCTGTTCCCAGTGTGCTGGGGATTTGGGATTCTGGCATTGCTCTGGGTCCTCTGTTCCCAGTGTGCTGGGGAAACAGGATCCTGGCATTGCACAAGGTCCCCAGCCCAGCCCAGCCCTGCCCAGCCCAGCAGGGCCCCTCACCCACCAGGCTGAAGTTCCTGCTCTGTTGTCACATCATGGGGCTCCACTGGAGAGCTGCTCTCCTGGGGAGCCCCATCCTCCTCCAGGACCACCCTGGAGCAGCTGGGGAGCCTCTCTGCCATCCAATGGATGGGGACAGGGGAAGTATCCACAAATGCCTCATTGCTGTGGGGCAAGATGTGGGGTTGGCTAGGCACTGGGGCTTTCACCAGCCCAGTTCTCCTGTCTCGTCCTGGTGGACACTGTGGGCTAGGGGCCACCACTGCAGTGACCCCATGTGCTGCAGTGTCAGTCATGAAGGTCCCCCCTGTAATGTGTCACCTGCCCCTGGCAACAGGTCCCAGAGACTGCTGACAATGGGCCCTGCCCCTGGCAGTGGAACCCAGTGGCTCACTGCCCAGGAGGGTCCCTGGCTGGCATGGGGCTGGCTCAGCCCTGTGCCCTTTGCCCTGATGTCCCTTTGGGACATCCCTGTTGCCTTCTGGTGTGTCCCAGAGCCCTGTGTTCAGATATCCCAGGACATCCCTTTCATCACACTGCAGAGCCTGGTCTCTGCCCCTCGCTGAAACATGCTGCAGAGACCAGTCCAGTAAGTCAAACTCGTACAAATTTTTTAGAGCTTGAGACATCCTTATCAGACTCCAGACTCAGCAGCTTGTGTCTATTTCTAACACAAAGCAGAGAATTTTGCCTAAAAGCTATTGCTGTTTCTTGGAGAGGAAAGAAATTTTGTGTCTTGACAGTCCTGGGGCTGAGCTAATATAGTTATTCCAGAGATTTCTCCTCCCAAAGTCCTTTTAAACTCAAGAGTCTGTGTTTATACAGCACTTAGCCCAAAGGCAGCTCATTCTGTGTTGGCCCTTTGGCACTGCAGCAATAAACAGGATTAACAACTGGAGTCAGCAGGGCTTGGTACCTGTTAGAATTTCCTGTGGACTATGCAGAAGGTGCTGTTCCTACAAGCATCCTGGCAGTGAATTATTTATGGGCAGCATAAGGCTCGCAGTGCTTGCCAGTTTATTAGATTTATAACTAGCTGTGCTGGGTCCATTGAGTGTGTCTGTGCATGTACGAGCATGTTCTTGTTCAGCTGCTCCTTGCCAATGCCCTACTAGTTAGGGAAGATCTGCTCACACACATTTCCAACATAAACACAAAACTTTGTGACTCAGATGTGAGAAAATCTTGGAGAGGCAAAGGATTGTTACTAAGGAAAAGAAAAAGAGCTTGTTAGGATACCTCAACTGAAGATGTAAACTTTCATTCAAGCACAGGCTGAAAAACAGAGATCATTTGAAGGGTGAAAAAGTTTGGTTTTCTTCCCAGTTCCACAGCTTGTAAGAGACCTACCTGTGTGGGTTTTATCTGGAAATGTGTGGACTTCTAACTTTTTTTATGGCTTATGCATCTTTTTGATATCCAAGGGTGGTCAGTTCACTGTGTGAGTTTTGGAAAGGATTTTAAACACAATTTTCTCTTGAAGCCCACGGATGGGAGCACTTGCCTTGCAGCCAATGTCTGCTATTCCAGATCCAACAGATCTGAGAATAGGTGTTATTAAAGGCTCATCTTTTCCTGTGCCCTCTGTTATATCTGTGCTGTGATGTTGCCAGTAGAGTCATCACTGCATGTGAAGGTGCTGGCCTGGGGCCATGAAGCTCTACAACACCTCTCTCTGAAGAAGCACAGGTGACTCTTGCTAACACCAGAGGTTCTGCTCTGAGGCAGGAAAGAGGTGACAGGAGCAAGGCCTTTATGCATGCAAATGATCCAGGCAAGAGAGCAGAACTTGCCATGGCTGGAGCAGAACTGGCTGAAAGCAGAACATTTTGCAAAGTTTTCTGTGAGACCTTGTCAGCTCTGACTGGTGTAGAGAGAACCTGTTTGAGCTGTTCAATAAATTGGATGGTTTGAATAATGTATGGACTGTCGTTCTGGATTCATGAAAACAGCTGTGTGAAGCACTGACTTGTTCAGCTGCAACAGGTTTCTTTCCTTTTCTTTAAAAAGTTCTCTTCACTAGGCATCAAAATCTCACAAATAACTTTTAGATTCTGCTTTGGAGGGCTTCTAGTTAGACTTGAGCAGACTGGTGTGCATTTCACAGCTCTGTTTTCATGCTGTCTAGCTTAAGTTTGGGGTTTTCTTTTCTTTTCTTTTCTTTTCTTTTCTTTTCTTTTCTTTTCTTTTCTTTTCTTTTCTTTTCTTTTCGTCTGAGGTTTTGTTTGTTTGTTTGTCTGAGTTGGGTTTTTTTTTAAATCTAGAGGTCAATTAAAGAATCTCCTGCAGAGAAAAGAAAAATGCCTTTTCTCCAACAAAATGACCAAGTGAATCCATTTCACATTCCCAACTAAGCTCTCAGTTTCTTCCTCCATCTTCAAATACTAATGCTACTGCTATTTGGACTAAAGTTGTATATCAAGTCCAGAGATCAACAGCTCACTGGGCCATGGGTTTACACCTTCATCCCCTGTCACCTAGTAAGATGATAAGAAATTCAAAATCCAAGAGATAAATCCAAGGAAGGGGACAGAAGAGACATTTATTTTAGTGCCACAGGAGGGAAGTGGAGTCACAGAGGCAGAGAATTGCATTCCATAGCAGAGGAAAAGGATTGAGCTCCGATATCCTGATGCTTCAATCGTATTGTCATCTGCTTTCTCTCTCTTGGTTACTCCAGGGATGACGATGATGATGATGATGATGATGATGATGATGATAAGTGAGGACTTCCATAGGTCACTTCTGACTGCCAAAAGATGCTTTCAGAGGACTGCTCCATAAAGCTGTGCTGCCCTGCACGGGGCTCTCTGGTGTATCCAAGATCAGGATAACAATGTCATTAGGGCACCATCTTTTCCATGTTGCTGTACCCTGCTCTCAGTGCCCTTCTAGGCTGCCTCAGGGTCCCTCAGTGAGACCTGGGCCTTTATCCCTGTGTCTCCATTGCTGGACCTGCCTTACTTTCCAGGAGTAAGTATGGGCAACAGCAAACACTCAGCATCAGAGGTGTCAGGGGAGAAAAGTGGCTCACACAAGCACGTGAAGGCATGGAGTGGCACTGTGCAACGGGGAGAAGCCACTCAGTCAGAGCTGGTTTCAGTATCTACAAGTGATTTAGTCACGGTGGGATTCTTCTACAGTCAATGGGGAGAAGAAAAACTCTCAAGGGTGTGATTCATGTGACATACTTTAGGCATCTACTTTGGAATGAGATGAATTACACCTCTGGCTCCATTGACTGTATATTGATGAGATGTCTGCCTACTGTACGAAAGGAGCTTTGGGTGACTAGCTTAAACTTAGAAGCCTGAATTTAATCAGATTAATTCACCCTATATGTCTACACATGCTCCAGTTCTCTCTCTTGTTGCTGTGTAGACATGAAAGCAAGAGCCTTTTCTTTTCTTTCTGAGACACAAATAAATCTGATTCAGAAAGCACTCAAAAAAGAGCAGCAATGTGAGAAAGGGCTAGTGTGCGCAGGAAACTGGGCAGGGAGAGGTATTAGCTTCTCTCATCTGTCCTTGGAACAAATTCACAAGAATCAAGGGAAAGAAAGGTGATTTTGTGCCTAAATATAAAAAATAAATATATATCGGTGAAGTGAGGTTTCCTGGAGTCTTCTGGCCATTTGCCACAGGAAGGAAAAAGGTCCCCCCCTCCTTACAGAGAAATTCTTTCTTGAAGGTTTGGACAATTACTGCATTTTACCTTTTCTACCACAGCGTGGATGCTTTCTTCTTGTTAACAGTTTGTCTATGAGCATTTTAGCTTCAGCTTAATAAGACAGGATTGATGTTTGCACTCTGTGGAAAGGTTGTATAGGGTGGTGTTTCTGCTTTTGCAGTAAGAAGACTATTGAAAAAGATGCCTCAGACAAGTGGGTGGGAGGGATATTAATAAAAAGTAGCATGTCCCCTTCTTCCACTAAAGAAAACCAACAACACCCCCACCCCCCCCTTTCAAAAAGCCCAAACCCCACAACTGGTTGCAAAGAGAGGCTAAAAAATATTGGTGGTGTAAAATGATGGTCATAATGAAAATCGAAGTCCTACCAAAACAGAATGATAAAGCTTTGTGTTCAACCCTCCCACTGGGAATAAAAAGGGATTCTCACCTATTTGCCCCGTGACTCTGACAAAAGCAACTCTAGTGCTTCAGTCAAGATCTATAAAAGAGTTCTGCCCACCTCCCTGGGCAGATCTGAGCTCCTGGAAGATTTCATAGATTTCATATACCACCTTGAGGGGGTACAATAACTCCCAAATAATAAACTAAATTTCAAAGGACACTGTCACAGAACTATTTCTTTTATTTTCACAGTGCTGCTTTGCAGCTGCTCAGCAAACACCACTGTGGGACCCTGACATCAAGACAGCATTGCCCTACAGGGCCATGTTCAATGGCTGGCAGAAGAAGGGCTGGCAGGGACAGTGTCTGAGCAGCTTCCCTTATTCTGTAGGTTTCCTTCCAAGCAAAGTGAAAATTGCTGCTTCTTTAGACACGTATTGCCACTTCTCACATTCAACCACTGATTATCAAGAGACAATTTTCTCTGCTGTTGTCCTGTGGGAATCCACAATGGGGAAAATGAGCTTTTCTCCAGCAAAGTGATGGACTTGATTTTGGTCCTGTTCCCTCAGACTTTGCAGAAGTTGCAAGGCTAGGGTTGGACAGAGCAATAGCCTTGGGCCATGCCAACCCTCTCTTAAACTCTGAATACTATCCCGGGTCTCTTCAAGTTGAGACACAGAGAGGCCTCAGAGTTTAAGGTCAGTGGTTTTGTCCCTGGAGGCAGTGATTCCAGGTTGGCTCTCCATTGAATATTAAGGGGATGTGAAAGGCAGCCAGGCTCCAAGTCAGGAACATGAGTGTCTCTTCTAATCATCCCTCACCCATGCAAAAGTCACTCCTGGCTGAAATCCACCTGCCATTTCATTCCTCCCTGTCAGTGGATTAAACTGGACCTTCTCTGGTTTATCTTGGTGTGCAGGGTCATAGGAGGCAGAGAGTGAAAATGCAGGGGGTTTTTTTAGCAGCACAGTTCTATAACAGAAGAATCCATGTTCTGCAAAAGCATGGGGTCTGCTTTTTAATGGCTTATTTCTTTGTATCTATTTTTATATATTTGATCTCTTTCACTTTGAAAAATATCAGCAGCAAAATACATCAGGGCTGGCTGCATAGTGAAATGGGTGGAGGGCTGCAGAGATGGATTGCTGGTGCCAGAGATCTGCCTGATAAAATGGGTAACTGCCAGATAAGACAGAAGGTTTGAACACAGATCTGCAGATCTCAGATGCAGAAATTTAGCTCTTTCACTTTTAGTCATGCCTGTGTAGGTGAACCTGGTCAAAAAAAGGTTGTGTTTCCAAGGACCCTTGTGAGTGTGACTCCCCCTGTCTACATGAATTACTTTGCAACAGTCAGCTTTGATCTTCTAAACGGCTCCTCAAGGCCATGGACAGTTCCCTTTAAGGCTTTCTGCAGATTATTAAATGTAATGTACCTATAATTTTAATATCATATCCTGCTCAGAACTCATTAGAGCTCAAAAAGGGCATAAGTAGCAGTGAAACTCTTGTTCTCATCTTAAACCAGCCAGTAGAATTAAATGGTTTAGATGTAAGATTACCTTCTAGCAAACCAAAGCAAAAACTGCAGAGAACTGCCCATCCCCATCACCTGGAGAGGGAAGGGGACTACAGGGACCCATGAAAGACACTGTCACATCTGCTGAAGGACGAGCCAATGCCCAGGACCAGCCTTCCAGGCTTGCTATTCCATTGTCAATCCTCAGTGGCTCCATCACTGGGATGACGTTGCTCCTGATTGATACGCCATGTCATGGGCATGAGAATCTGCTCCCTCTACACTTTATGAGAAGCCAGGTAAAATAATTCCACCATGCCTTCCTTTTTATGAAAATGGAGCAAAGCGTGGCACACAGACATTCAATCTCCCATCGGAGATAAAGTGCCTTCATTTACTAGCTCAGAAAATCAATACCTGTGATTTGATATGAGCATTTATTTCCACTTAACTCCTTTCTATCACTGAGCCATTGGGGGAAGGCAGGAAAGCTTCATTTAGTGCAGCAGGATTTGCAGCGAATGCTGCCGAGTGAATTGCATTTTTCTGTGTGTACACATTCATCTGTCTTTCTGATATTCATCTTATGTGTCTCTGCCATTCCCAGGAGGATCAGAGAAAGGTTGTGTCCAGAGAAGGGGCAAACCATGGACCTTGGGCAAGTCTCTTGTGCTGTGGCACTGCTGCCCAGCAGCTCTTTCAGTGTGAACCTGTGTGACCATCCCCCTGAGCTGGCAGGGGACAGGAGGAATCTCAGGGTCTCTCGGGTCATCCCTGGACTCACGGAGTCTGATCCCCAGAGGAGAGACACACATATTTAATTTAAGAGGAACAGTGGAAGAAATTCTATGTGGGAACTAAATGGGAGAAGGCAGGAAGAATAAGAGAATCTGAATCAAGTCCTTTCCACATAAGGACAGCAGAAGCCAGGGATGTCTGTCACTGGTGTCTACTGCCTGTGGTAGCCTCTGGCTGTGGCAGGAGGGCTGCAGCAGCTGTGTGCCCCATCAGGGACAGTCCCTTCCAGTCACTTCATGGGAACCAGACTGGTTCCCAGAGCTGTCTGTGGCCATTTTCAAGCACCAGAGGAGTCCTCCCAATGGAATGGTCATGTCCCTACACAGGAGTGATAACCAGCACTGGCTGCTGCTCCTGGTGTCGGTGTGGAGGCATGTAAGTGGGTGAGGAAATAAATAATATACAAAAAAGTCAGCTTGTCAGTGTGTGAGGATGGAAATGAAGAGCACTGACCAGTGATGACCTTTTGTTTACATTTCCCTCAGAAAGGGAGAAATAATTGCAGTTTCTATGTGATGCTGCCTTCAAATTACACCCTCTCTCCCTGCTCTATTCAAGACCAGCCAGTGATGACATTAGAGTCTTGAATCAAACTAAGTGGTTACTATGGTGTCAGGCTGAAATTATGAATCTCAGAGACCGCCAGCTTGGAGAAGGAGCAGTGGCGGACTCATAATTAAAACTGGGAGAGAGAATAGAAGCCACATTGTATCTGAATAGTAGCGAGATTGCACTTCCGAGGAGCGGTTACAAAAAAAAGGGGAAAAAAAAGGGATGTGCTTGGTGCTTAGCAATGCAGTTAAATGCATAATCAGGGACCAGGAACAATGCACTCTGCTGGTATTTTACTGCTGGCTGTACCTCTGCTGCTCTCTCTCCAGTGCCTGCCTAGAGCCACCCCTGGCATCCAGCAGCCCCCTCTCGGTGAAAAAAGGCACAACCCCAACAACCCCAACACTCTGCATCCAGAAGAACACCTTTGCATGGCAAAGACATGGGTGTGGAGCCTGACACCATCGTTTCCCCTCGAGCAGGGCTGCTAGCAGAGCGCTGATTGACGAGGGAGGGAAGGGCAGGGTGGTGGGGAGCAGGACTGATTTGGTAATTTCAGCGGTCATTAGCAGAGCTCATTGTGAGTTTGATAGATCTGCGCTGCTTTGTTACAGTTAAGTGGACTGATTGTGGAACACAGAAACGTTTCTAGTGACATGACAGCTAATTTAGAAAGGGGGGAGTGGTGGGAAAAGAACATGCATTATTCCATAATTATATCTCAGTCCGTCCCAGCCCCATGAGTGGCTCCCCTGAGAACATAACTCTGGTTTCTCTAGCACAAGAGTGAGATATCAGGCTTCTTCTGTTAGGCTGCTGCACACTGGGTCCCAACCTGCTTGTGGCCTTTTATGCATGCCACTGCTGCACTTGTTAAACACCAGCGTTATCCCACTGCCATATTTGTTAAACACTACTGACAGCACCATTCAGCAAACCCTCACACTGCCCTGGCATCAGGGCTATGAATCCTTAACACAATGCACAGGGTTTTGTTCTTGTGTCCCATTTGATGTTGGAGGCTGCCCCTTCATCCACCTCTGTGGTGTCGGATATAGGTTAGAGGAAGATGTGAGCAGGGAGAGCAACTCATCCTAAAGCTGCTAATGACCCATTTTATTTAGAGTTGGAGCATTCCTGCCAGAGCTCTGGGAAGGAGCAGGGCATCCCACCTTCTGCTCCAGGCACTCCCTGCTGTGCTGGTTCTAAGGAGAGGTGTACAAACAACAGGTGATTAAAAGTGTGAGTGGGGTGCATCATTAAACACAGAGTTGAACCAGCAGAAGTTGGTGCTGAGGTTTATCAGCCCTGTCAAGAACATCATTTACCACATACAGATGCTCTAAAGAAGATTTATGAACTCATCTTTTATGTGAGGTGTGACCATTGGGCCAAGCTGGGGCCCTTGATCAATGAAGTCCTTATAGATGTGCCTGGCCATTTAGACCCTGTGGAATTCAGGAGATCAGAGCCTTAATGATCCTGCAGCACAGAGCACAAGAAAAAAACATGCAAAAGGGGGTTATTTTTTATTGCTAGGCCCAAAACACCTGAGCTAAATGCTCTCAGGGACAGATCAGCTGAAAGAATAGATGCTCTTTCCATCCTCTCCCAGTCCTGGCTCCACTGATAGATAATTAAAGGCCTGCAGAGTTGGATCCCAACACTGCAAAAGAAAAATATCCCATTTTTTTAATTGACTGCCTGTGTAGGTAATATAAAGAAAACAAGACTATGGTCAATAGGCAGCGCAGAAATTGTCTTCTATCTTTCTTCTTTCAAATCTTTGAGTCTGCATTTAAAGAGAGAGAAGGAAAAATAATTGAAATGCAAAGCAGAGGGGTGGAGTTCTGGCAGGAAAGCTGGGGGGGTGGTCCTGAGAGCTCTGCGTTGGGAAAAGTCCTCAGATGCAGCTGCTGCTTCATGAGAGCAGTGGGCTATTTTTAATGTGCTGCGGCTGTATTTGCACTTTCAATTGCTGTCATTAAGAAGGCAATACTCACTCTGGTAATTACTACGTCAGTGGGGTTCACTGGAGTCAGCCAACGCCTCCTTTCCAACACCTGCTGGATGTCTTGCTGTGCTGTGGTGCTCAGGTGAGACTGTTCCAGTTATGCCAGTCTGACAGTGTTACTGGGGCTTGCACGTGCCTCACCTAGCTACAGATGTGCCTTGGATGGAGATCTTTATGGCCCAAGGATGGCAGCAGCTCAGCAAGCCAGACTGAACCTCTCCAGGCAAGAGCTAAGGAAAGTTTCTTGGCCCAAGTGGAGCATCTCTTTGCAAATCTGCCTTTGGTGTGAACACATCCCTGGCATGAATGTTGGAAATGTTTCCTCCTTGGAAAAACACTGAAATAAAGAATGAGTCCTACAGGAGTGTCCTTAATCAGGAAACTAAAGGAATTCTGTCTCTGGAATCACTCAGGTCTCACTGGTGAGAGTCTTCACTTTTTGGGAATCTTACTAAGGCAACCCATGGGATGACATCTGCCCTTCCTGTTGTGATGGATGCAGGTCTTAGGCAAGGGAACAGCAAATGGTGATCAGGGATTGCCAGCATGAAGGCTTCTGGGCAAACTTAGGAGGAGGTGCAACTTCTTGCAGTTACAGTTTTCATGACAGTAATTTTTAAGAAATAGCAGAAATACATCTGTCAGAATAGACGTGAGTTAATCCTGTCTTGAGGCAGAGGGGAATTTTTCCTTGTTCCACCTCATTTTTCTTTTTCAGGTTAGAAAGATTTTAATAAATTCACTTCTCCTTAGTGTTAGTCTATCTATTCTTCTTTCAAGTTCTCATGGTCAGCCAAAGTGCTCCAGGCCTTAGTTGCTACCAGAATCCCTGTTTTATCAGAATATGAATTATATGATTAAGAAAAATATTCAGAAAATAGAAATATTTGGCCAAATCTGTTGAGCTTTAATTAAAATTAATATAATACTTTATTGGAGCTGAAATTCTGAAGCATCACATGTAACTGAATATATTTAACCAATTAACTAAGTCAAACAAGGCTGTCTAAACTTAATCACAGACCTCTCCATTCCCCTATTACGTCAAGTGCTACTAATGCTGTTATACTTTTGACAAGTGGCCCCTGGCAAATGAGCAAATCAATAATGTATTTGAGCTAGGAACTGAGCAGATTTGCATTTCTGCAGTGCCTTTTGCTGAGGATCTCAAAGCACTGTGGGAACTTTCAGTTTGTTACACTTCCAGCAGAACCAGGTGCAGAACCAGGTGGTTGAAGGGGTCCCACACGAGGTGGAGGGACAAAGGTCTAGATCCGGGCAGGGCTGGAGATGCCATGCTAGACCCTTGGATTGGGGCAGACCTCCCTGTCCCTCCCTGAGGATAGGGACCTCAGTTCACCTCTTACTGGGGTCTCCCATTGGGATGATGAATTCCACCTGCTTCCAGTTTGTGGTTTCCCAGAAGTGCTGAAGTCTGTCTCCAGGACTGCACAGATCAAACCTTGGCTCCTTGAAGATTCAGCTCCATCATTACTCTGCTACTGCCTGCACTTCCTTGGGGTTTGTGGTCCTCTTTTACTGGTGACATCTCCAGAGCTCTCTCCAGCATCTGAGCTGCACAGCCTGTTCTACAGCCCATTCAGGCTGACATGAAGATGCAACACAGCTTGGTTGGCCATCCCTGTTCTCTTGGAAAAGAACAATGCCTTCCAAAAGTTTGGAATTAGTGAAGTTTTAAATGCTCTAGAAGAACCAACATACACTTTTCATTTGGGACCTTTTTGCAGTAACAGTTAATCTCATTGCTAAGAGTCTGCTCTTGATATTCATCCTGCATTTTCCTATTATTGAAACAGAAGACTAGGGCCATATTTAAAATATCCCTGGTACAATAAGTAAAATAAGTATTTATATAGTCACAAAACTTGACTGTTTAGCCTGAAATTTGAAAGACCTTTCCAAACACTAAGGCAATAACCCAGATGTGGAAAGCAAACATTTTTAGACACACTGTACTGGAGGAAATAGAGGCCATGAGAAATCCATGCATGATTTGTGTACTGTGATATATTGGGTCTGTAGCTGAGCTGAGCAGAGAGTTTGTGGGATTCATTCCCCAAGCCCTAGACACTTTTCCTGTAATCTTTTAAAAATAAATGCTACATGTATATAGGTTTTGTTCTTTTTTTCTCCTGGGAAAAATATATCTACAAAATGGGTTTCCAATAAGGGATCATTTATGTTCTATCACATTGTGATTAATGGATCTTTACATCCCCAGAGAGGAACAGGCTAGTGACACTGCTGCCACAGCACCTCTTCTGGAGTCAGGAGCTCAGTTCCAGTTTTGGCAGTTGTGGGATGAGCTAGAGCAGTTTCCTTGACGCCAGTGGGATCTCTTGGGACCAGTCCTGGTCTGGAACCTGTGATGGTTGATGTCCAGGAGGGCTGAAGTCGCATCATGCAGCAACAGGAGGGTGAAGAGCAGCAATTGCACTCAAAGTGAACAGCACTTAGAAGAATGAAAGGCAAAGATGACTCGTCCCCCGGAAAGCAGCGACGTCAAAGGAAGTTTCAATAATAGTAGATAAAGCTGTTACACATGAAAAGAAACTTCTGACTACACTGACGCTGTGAAGTTGTGTTTAGGGGCTTGAGATGTGGGAAGGGGATATAAATTAATACTGAGAAAAGGTGGGTGAGGGAATTTCTATTATTAAAGAAGGAAAGAGGCCCCAAATGGGGGCAGAAAGGATGATGAAGGCAAACACTCCATGAATTCCTGAATTTTCAGGGTGGGAAGTTGGAGCAACTTTGTCAAGCTGCTGAAAATCCCAGAGTCCCTTGGGCAACACCTTTTGTGCTCTGCCTCTGCGGGAAGATGGCTTTATGAGATAATGATGTTATTTCAGCACAAACTCTTTCATTCCTGCAGCAAATTAAAAGAGGAAAAAGAAGGGGGGATATGTGGGGGGGAAGAAACCAATGTTATTTACTCCTCTGCAGCTGACATTAAAGGCTTCTTTAAGGGCCAGTGGGTTATTAACTTCCTGTCGCCTGCCACAATGATATGCTGTGACATATTGTCACCGCATTCCAGCGAAGCCTTAAACATTAATTGGGAAGTAAGATGAGTGAAGCGGCTTTAATGAGATACCTTGTTGTAACTTCCAACTTTACACATTATTTACAGTGATTCCACTAATGGTTCCATCCATCAGAGGCAGGGAGAGGGATTGGGGATGGAGGAGGGGAAGGAGGGGTGAAAAGAATGAGATAGATATCGTAGGTTGAGTGAGAGATGCAGGGAATAGGGTAGGAATAAGCTACAAGGTGCAGGACAGAGAGAGAGAAGTTACATCCCTCTGGTGTTCCTCACCTTGAATTTAATTTCCTTCAGTCATTTTCCAACTACAGCAGTTTTGGAGCAAGAAGGTGGGAAGAGAGTTTATTCCATAACACAGTCCCACTGATTAGCTTGGCTTACCATGCCTTTATTGCTCCTCCCTTCTTTCCTAAATCCTTCTCTCGGCTTCCTTCCTTGGATGTTAACTGAAGTTGCACAAAATTCACCTTAGCTTTCTAGGGTGGACAGAAAGCCCTGGCTGGATGGGCAGCTGGAAGCACATTCATGAGGTAGCTGTTAAACACTATGGGATAGGTGTTTAACAAGGTTATAGGGAGTGGAGCAAGCCAAGCAGGTCCTATGAGGGCAGTGCAAGGATCACTGGGGGGACTTTGTTTAAAATTTTGCTTGAAAACTAGCTTAAGAACCAGATTGTCAGCATCACCTTATTGAAGCCACCCCAGACAGGATGGTGTGGCTGTTAAATCTGGTGTGGCTGTTATTAATGCTGTCCAACTTAAACCCACAGACAGCAGGTAAAATCACCAAGAGACCAAAAGTTGTGACAGATGCAGATTTAAAAGGCAAGATGTGGGGAGGCTGCATTCTCCAACCTGGGCTGCCTGGTGTGATATCCAAACTTGCAGTTGTGTGATAGCACAGAGACTCCATGCCAGGACAACCCTTCCCATTAGCAATACAGCTCTGCCCACCTCTGCGGGACCAGCACCAGCCCTAAGACTGAGAGTGGATCACAGCTCGATACCATATGTGACCTTCAATTACAGCCCTAAACCAGTAACAGGAAAAGTGCTGGAAAGGCAGCCTCAGAGGCCTGAAATCCTTGGAAGAAGGGTGTGAGGCCAAGCTAGACCCTATTAACATGGTGTTTGTCCTCCATGCAGCACTGGGGTCAAAGCTGAGCAGGTAGCAGATGAACCCAGTTTCTACGCTCCCATTATTCCCAAAAGAGTCAACTGGTCTTGTGATTCAGGTGAGTCAATACTGTAAGGAGGAAGATTTGACCCTGTTTTAATTAGAAGGAGCAGAATGAACTGAGGGAAGAGCATGATTATAATAACATGGCCTGGCAGGAAAGTGCCCAGGGCACCAGGCATTCATTCCCAGCTAGAAGGCATGTGGATTCCATGGTTTCAGGATGCTCTGCACAGCAGCAGGTTTATGCTCCCCGTTCTGTTTTCCATTATATCATTTCTATCCTTGTTAACAGCAAAGTCCCACAGCAGCACATGCAATCACAGCTAATGGATTCCAGTTTTACTCCTGGATTTAAAGAACGTTTCTCTCGCAATACTGGGCTGGATGGCTGTTGAAATGGAGCAGACAAAGAGACAATTAATTGCAAGTATGGGTGTATAAAAAGCACCTGGGGATAGATCAGCTGGGGGAAACACATGGAGTTTAAGAGCACATGCGCATGCCAACAGCCCCTTTTCCCATGAAAAGTTGAAATTTCCACTCACAGCTACCTGTCAAGGTTGGCGTGCCTTTAATTATAACGTCTGCGTGCTTCTTTAGGCACCATTTAATTCTCTCTGACAGCCACCCATTTAAAAATAAAGGCAAACACTCAGAACTTGGTGGCAGATCGGAGCCAGGCAAGGGATGTGCTAATTGCCAGATGTTGTTCATTTGACTCTGATCCATTACCAAAATTAAAGAAAGAAGAAATGGAAGTAGGAAAAGGAAAAATCCTGCCCTGCCTCCCCTCCACTGAGCTGTCTGTAGGTTTGACTCACTGCTGTTGGTGAGCAGAGCACTTCGGGGTGTTTGAGCATTAACAGCATCACAGGCCAAGCCACTTTTTGCAGCGGACTGTGGAGCATCTCTCCTGGGATCCAGTGTTCAGAGGCTTCCAGGGGTAGCAGGGAAATATTTCCCCACTGTGCAGCCAGCTGTAGCCTCTCTCTGACATTTCCAGCAGCTAATCTGCTTTATCAGAGATGAAAAACCTCCATAGCTGGTGGCTCAGGAGAACAGGAGGAGAAGTTAAAAACTCAGCCTGGATTTAAAGTAACTCTTCACTTGGATGGTTGCTAACACCTATTCCCAGCACCTCTTGTGCTATTTAGTCTGGGAAAAAGGATTTTTTAAGTGCCAAGGGAAAGGTAACAAGGTCAAGGATGAAGTCAGACAGCTTAGATTTATTCCTAAGGCAAATCTGAGCAGGATTTGGACTTAGCCCAGTAGGTTCCCCAATGCATTTTGCCTCTGTGAATCCTAAGAGGAGATTCACTTATTCATTTTTTCATGGTTGATTCTTGGGGTGAGACTCAGATGCCAAAAGTAGGCATTTAAAGCCAGTTAAGACAAAGGGATCTCTCAGAGGGATCCAGAGACAGCTTTCAAAGCAGAGAAGCTAAGGGAAACCTTACCTTTCTGGAGAGTTTATCTCTTTCCAAGAGGTCACTGCATGAATTGTGGTCCCTGGGGGGCAGGAATCTGATAGCAAGCAGTAGGGCCATCATTCCTTCCTGGAGCTCTTGGGATGGGATGTCTTGGTGGGATGTCTGTCCTGCCTCCCACAGCTGCAGGGTGATGAGCTGGAGGGCATTTCTTTGTTACACAAAATGCTGTGGAAATCTGGGCTGCACAATACTGAGTACCCATGGACACTTTTCCATTCTTCAGCATTTGCTGTAGTTCTCAGGCCACACCACTCTCTTTGGAGTGCCTTTTGCACAGCCTGGCCAGCTCAGGGAGCTGGGTTGGGTACAGGCACCCAGCATCATCTTGTGGCTGCTTCTAGAGACACAGCCACAGAGGGCTTCAATTTTGCTTTAAGATGAAAGGGCTTCTCTTTCAACTGCCAGGTGGATCAGTTCATTAAATAAAACCCAAAAAATTGCCTCTGACTCTCATTCCTTACAAACTGCTTGGGGTTAGCCATCAGGCTGGGTATTTCTTGTGAGCAGAGGTCAGCTGTGAAATTCTCCATGTGCAGAGCTTCAATATCCACTTTCAAAATAAAATCAAAGAAAGAATGACTGAAAATTGGGATTTCAGCTTATTACCCTCTGAAAGGTGGCTGACACCCCATGCAGTCAAAATGGCATCCTCTTGGATGATCTCTACCTTTCTTCTTTTCTGTGGTGTATCAGATAATCCACTGAGTCTTCTTTTCACAGCAGTTCCTAAAGCTCCTGTCAACAGGCCTGGCTTAATGCAGGAGTGAACCAGAAAAGGGGTAGAACTCCTGACAAAAATGTCCCTTCAGAACAGGACATGGCCCAGTCCAGGAAAGGGCATATAACTTCATTTTGAGCCATCTTTCTTCCCTCCAAGTCAAGGCTTTCCTGATACATTCAAAGAATTACATATTCGCCTAAAATATGTAATTAGGCTCTTGGCTCACATGCAGTCAGTGAGTGTAAAAGAACCAGAGCATCCATAAATATTGGAGGGGTTTTTTTTAAATTACTCATTCCTTTAAAAGTAAAAAGTAGGACAGATGAGCTGTGAAGGAGGGAAACAAGGCAAAATTAGTCTTCTGTCATTTGTGGCTGCTCTAATCCACATGAAAAAGGTTCTGAACAGCAGTGTTTGAGTTTTCCTCCCTCGGTGGGGTAAATGCAGGGAATTCATTAAACAGACAACCTGGCTGTGCCTAAATCCTTCATCTATCATAGGGATTTGTTTTAGAAAGCTCTGCTCTTGCATGAGATATATTTGGATTTGGAGTACAAAGAGTAGCTTCATTTAATAGCTCTCCATTCTCATCAGGTTGGCCTTCCTTGGGGCTGTCCTTTCAGTTGTCTGGGAGTTTATTGTCATAACAGGCTCATCTATTCCTTTGTCAGATATTTTTTCAAAATGGCCCCTGTGCAATAAATTGACTGAATTTGGGAAAATTCCTTCTTTTAGCTAGTCCATATGGACAAGAAAAATCCACTATTAGCTGTATAGCAATAAAGTTTTACAAGGATATTTCTGGCTTTTTACCTGCTACGAATTCACTTTAATTTTGACCATATTTTTAACCAGGTTGCAGGATGTCTTGTTCATACTTTGCTAAAGAGGTCAGCTACCTTGTACGTGCCCCCATTTACAATCCTCCCATGTTTCTGATCTCCAAATACCATGCACAGACCACCTGGAGTGGGCAGCCTCCTGTTGCCAGGCTGCAGCTGGTGGAAAGTATCTTTTCTTTGGTTTTTTGGGTTTTTTTTACTATGTGAGCTATCTCTAGGGGTGAGCTCACTGCTGCAGCACTGCTCTGCTTTGGGACCCACCAAACGGAGCACGTGGAGCTGGAGGAGTTTGATCCTTTGGACCCAGAGGGAAAGGGCAGTGCTGTGTTTCAAATCTCTGAAATCCTGAGTGCTGCAGAGGCAGAGCTGCAGCGTGAGCAGGTGACAGCCTGCTGCTTGTGCAGTGCAGAGGCGACCCCGACAGGCTTCTTCCTTCAGCACCTGTGCGTTGGTATCTCTGCACCTTCCTCATCCACACATGTGATGCTGCTTGGCATCAGAAATCGAGAGCTATCCTGAGGGCTTTGAGATGGGATGAGTCCTTTTGCAAGCAGGCTGCAGCAGTCCATTGCAATGCTCCTTACATGAGCTCTGGTTGGAATGCAGGGTGAGTGGAGGGGAGAGAGGGAACTATATTATCTTTTTTTCCCTATAAGAAGTGCTAGAGAAAAAGAATACAGTATACAGTTCACTTAACTAACCAACAGTCACTGCAATGTTCTCTCCAGGATCAGAAGGAACAAGGCAAGAGGCAGAATAATAAATCCAGGCTGCCTTTTTGCAAGCTACAACCATATCA
This sequence comes from Hypocryptadius cinnamomeus, assembly GCA_013400635.1. Taxonomy (NCBI): domain Eukaryota; kingdom Metazoa; phylum Chordata; class Aves; order Passeriformes; family Zosteropidae; genus Hypocryptadius; species Hypocryptadius cinnamomeus. Next base: position 56,889 of record VYZP01066391.1, read on the forward strand.
TTATGGAAAGAGTTTAAGGATATCCACTCTGGGGAGAAAAAATTAAAAACAGAGGCCACTTCAGCCCACCCTTGGCAACATGATTAATTAAAATTAAATTCAATGAAAAATAACTTTCAGATGCCATCTGAATAAAATCTGCCATCTAAATAGTGTTCCCTGCAGACGAAAGGCTATCTGTGCTGGTGAACTGATTTGAATGGGAAGATGCATCATCTTGGGATGCAATATATCCATTTCCTACCTGCCACTGCTGCCTGCCTTGTCAGCCCACACTTGCAGTCAACACACTTCTCCTATCCTGAGAGACAAGGGCTCTGAGGAAACATGGTGTGCAGTGCAAGGTGGAAAGCAGGGTGAGGGCTGGGCACAGCTGCACCCAGCCCAGCTGCTGGGACACCCTCCAGCTCTGGCTAATTTTGCTCTTTGCTGAATTAGGGAAGAGTGTTTGTCAGGCCTGGTTTAGCTTGAAGCAAGTGAATGTCACAGCACTGTATCATTTCTGTGTGACATTGCACCAGGAGCAGCATGTGCACACAATGGGTTGGGAAGGTTTTAATGTTTTAATGTGCTTTGCTGGCTATCACATGGCTCCAGCATGGAGAGGCACCTGCCTGCTGCAAACCTGCTCTCAGCCTGCCCTGCTGATCCCCATGGCTGCCACCCTTCCCTGCTGTTCCCCTTCCCCAGAGCACAGCCTGCCCTGATGGAAAGGCAGAGCTTCATCTTCTCACGTTTCTGCTGGGCAATCTCCCTCCAGAGCAGCATGAGAGCAGTGATGGAAAGTCAGTCAGCATTGAAAAGAAAGCAGAAATATCAGCTGTTTTCTTGTTGGTTTTATTTTTTTAATTTCAGGGGACTTTTAATTCCTTTCTGTAGTGTTCATTTACACACAACTCCCAGAGGATGGGAGGAGAGCCCAGATGATCTGGGCTGTGTTGCATCCTTATTAGATTAAACAGCATCATCTTCCCCCAGGTCACAACCCAAGGACAGGGAATTACATGAGTTTTCCATCTCTCCCTTCCTGTTATAATCGATAGTAAAAAAGTGAATTGCCAGTAGGGGAGGAGAGTTATGTCCCTGGAGGCAAATCTCACTCCAGAGAACTTGGTCCCCTTTGGTTGCTTATGGTAACTCAGATTTTATCTCTCCTGGTTCCAGTCCAGCACGTGTGTGGTGTCATCTCTCAGAAAAAAAATCCCAAGGGAGTAAATCACTATCTCAGAGGTCTGCTTCCCTTAAATCAGTATTACTCTTCTGTCCATACTGGTCCTGCTTTCCCCCTGCCTCAGTTTCCAGTCAGTCAGTGAGATCTGAGGCAGGATTGGTGATTTTTAGCCACCAGAACAGACATTTCCAACTTGCATATCTCTCACCACCACTTTACTGTGTAACTGCATATTTAGTGATGTCAAATAAGCATCTAAGATTAGAGGAGACAAAGCTGTGAATGGCTTTGAAGAGATGCTTAGGTAAGGCTTGCTATGATACTGATATACCTGAAGGCATGGAGAAGGGGAGATGGGGAAGCTTTTGTTTCAGACAGGGTCTCCAGAGGCTCTTTGGTCAAGAAAATGCAGTGGCATTACTAAAAATGATAATAATGTCATGAAAAATTAAATGGCAGGTGGCAAGCAGAGTTTAGGAAAGAAGAGGGGAGATGTGGATTGTTTTACTGCAGCTTGTGGATATTAAAACAAGGCATTTAGAGACTGATCCAAGAACAGTTAGCTGACATCTTCTCACTGACTTCAGGGAAAGCTGAATCAAACTTAAAAATCATGAGGATGCTGAGTTCAACCCACTGGAGCTAATCCTGATTTGCACTAATATGCAGGAAATCAGTTCAGATCTGTTCCCTAAAAATGCCTAGACCCACCTATCTGTATAGTTCTGCAGGACAGAGAAAACTCAACCCTGCATTAATATTCCCCTACCTGTATTTCAAGGGACCAGAAATATCTCTGGATCTTCAGCTTTGCATGATGCCCCAGGACACAATCCTCTGAAGGATCTGCCACCTTTGTCCAAACTGGCCTCGAGATACAGCTGACACCTCCTTGCACCATTATCCTTCATCTCCCTGCTCTGCCACACAATGGACTGTCTGCTTCACCCCTAATGCCCTCCTGCTCTTCTTTGAGCCTCCACAGATTCATTTTATTTCTAGTTCAAGCCAGGCTGGGAGGCAGGGCTATTGAGGTAAGAGCTGTTGCAGTAAGAGCTGTGGAGGCTAAACTGCTTTTAAAAGCCACTTAATAAAGCTCAGCAGAAAATCTAAAATGAGTTAAAGGAAATGAATGTGAATCTCAATTTTTAAAATTCATAACATTTATCAGTGTCCATGTGAGGCAGCACAACAGAAGTAAACATCAACTCCCATTGACTCCACTGGCTCCCTGCCCACACTGCTGACAGCAGAATCAGTCCCTCTCTCTGTGGCTGGTGTTACTGTCTCAGGGCATGTTAGATGGATGTCTGAGCTACCTCAGACAGGATCTTTTCTCTTGTAAGAGGCAAAGATCCTCCCCAGTCTAAAGGAGGGCAGAGGCATGTCCCAGTGCTCTGGGAAAGAGTGTTTGCTGGAGATCTTTTATATGCTGTACATCTCTGACATTCCCTGCAAGTTGCACAACTCCTGAAGCTGCCAGGAAGGGAGGGATAATCACCTCTGTGCTCCAGCCCTTCCTCCAAAGCAAAACGTTTCTAAAATTGGCAGTGTAGAGGTGCCAATTGCATTTGAGACGTGCCTTGAAATGCTGGTGAGGGTCAGAGAAATGACTCTGGAAATGGCCACTTGTTATTGCACATACTTGATTTGTAGGCAAATTCCTCCCTGAGACAAACCTGCTGGGCTGGCTGGGAAATAAAGCAGCCCTGAGTGTGCCACTGCCTGCTGAGAGTCCCTGCTTGCAGGACTGCCATGGCACTCCCGATGCCCAGAGGTGACCTCAGGGCTTCTACACCCCCCAAGAGGCACAGACCCTTCACACCTCTGCTGCTCACCCAGGAGAACCCCATGGCTGCTCCCAAGGGCTTTGCAGCTCCATGTCTGGTGCCCAGCACATGGGTGCCCCATTCTCCAGGGATGGGTGCCTGGTGACTCCATGTACCACCAAGCCCAATGCTGGCTTATTCCTGGGAGTGTAAAAATTTATGACCCTCTCAGCCTTGGGTAATGACCCTTGTGACTTGCCTCTGACCATCCCCCTAAAAATACACAGCTGAATTTTTGTTTTCTGAGCCCTTTTCCTCGGTAGCATCCATCAGACCACTGTCTTTTTATTCCTTCCTTCTCTTACAAAGTCTCCGCTCCAATTCTCTCCTCCAGATGAGACCCAAAGCTGCTAGCATTTATCACTGTCACCAAAGTATCCCTTTCTTCTGTTTGCTGACACTTCACCCACCGATCCCAATTACTGGCTGTCTTTTCTTCCATTCATACAAATTCCCCATGCAACTTTGGATCATCAATTTTCAGCAAATGGGCTCTTGGCAAGTGCCAAGCCCTGCCTCATCCCCCTTGGCTGACTGGTTGCTTCCGACACATAGTGTCCCTACTGCTCCCAGGCCAGATGAATGAAACTTTGTCAGGAGAACAGTGAATGGAGAAGAAAGACCTTGTTTCCCTTCCCACATTCCTCCTATATTCACAGGAATTCAGCTCTTGGTGAAAAGCATCAGGTGAGTGATCACAGAAGTCCCAGACCCAGCACCCGGTGAAGCACTTAGGTGGAGGCCACATGTAATGAAGCCCAAAGTGACAAGAGAAATGAGAATGGCCCTGTGAACCCTGAGAAGGGATGCAGGATGCACATTTATGTGGCCAGGATGGCATAGTTCCTGGTCACACAAATCTCATCAGCAGGTCAAAAGGGGACTTCAGTGCAATCCTTCCTGTGCTGGAAGTCAAAAATTTATTTAACCTTTTGGGAGACCAGGCTAGTTCTTCTCCTCACCAGCCTGCTGTTGGATTGCTTTGGAGTGTCTGGGAGCACTGTGGAGATGGTCCCAGCTAAACACTTCTCTGTCTGCATGTGTCTGCAGTGTGCTCCTGGCTCATCATGGGCTGCACTGTGGCATATCCAGTTAAGTGCTGAAACCAAATGAATAGCTTCTCCACAGCCCTTTGCACCTTCCAGTGCATCCATGTGACACTCCTCCATGTCCCTGGCTCATGGAATTGGTCATAGGTGAGGAGGGAGAAATTTGTATAGGATTCCCCTGTAAAAACCCTGAAAGCAGGCACGTTGGGATGCTAGTAATAATCCTTCTGTTTCTTAGCATATGATAACTGCCTCCTAAAATATTAATCAAATCATGTCATGTGATCCTAAAAATAGGCTTTCCAATTCCACTCTGTTCTCTCCTTAAGGTTTCTTGTCTGTTGTGGTTTAACCTTTTCTGGCATTTCACTGATTGTAGCAACTGCTTTTCCAGAGTATTGCAAAATCTCGTGCCCTTTCCCAGTGTGTACACACCAATGTACATCCCTCACACACCACTCAGCTTTCCCATCACTTTGGCACAAGAATCTCCTCACCAGTATGTACATACATTAATGCACCCAAGGACACCACAGAAATTTATTCTAATACACAGTGCTGCATAATCCCTACATCTTTTTAGCTCAACTACCACCTCAGCTATCCTGGCCCCTCCAGGACAAGTCAGAAGATCCACACACACCTCAAGATTTTGGGGAAGCCAATCAGCATGTGTACCCCTGGCAGGTCTTGGAGCACCCAGACTTCATTGCTTCCTTTCTGCTGCTGCAATGCTAATGGATGAAGTTCTATAAATATTTGATTGACCTGTCACTGCCATGCTGCTCTCATTTATCACTTGCTCGAGTCAGATCCGAATTACTTTGGAATATTTTGTGCTGTCTCTACAGACTGTTCAATCCTTCTCCTGCCAACACCATTGCCTCTTTCTCCACATCACCTCCAATGCAGCACAGCACAGCACAGCACAGCACACAATGGGCTTGCTCCTGAAAACAGCCCTTCCTGGGCCAGGAAATGAAACAGAGCCAATTGCTTGGGCCAGTGGGACAGAGGAAGTGAATCTAAAAAGATGCAGAAATAACCCAGACAGGGCAGGGTGATATATATAGGGTGAACTCACCCTCAGTATGAGGGAGTACATACCACAGTGCATGAGATCAACAGCCCCTCTCTGCCATTTCCATAGTGCTGTGTCCCAAAAGTGGATCACAGATTTACAAGAAATTCAGGTAATTTGCTCGTCATGTTACCCATAGGAAGTGAGTAATTCTCTTCGCTCACCACTCTAATCAGAGCCTGGGTATTTTACTAGCAAGGGCTCAGGAATAAATTAGGATATATAGTCCATACAATCAAATTCTATTCTGTTCATTTTCACTCCTGTCTTCTTTAGATTTTTACATTTGGGATGAAATCAGCAGATTTTAGGGCTTGTGGAGATTGAAATGACTGTGTTTAGTGATGCAGACCCTGCTCATGCAGAGACCAGTGTTGCTGTGCTCATGGTAATGAGCCCCCCAGGGTGCTCATAGCTGCCCTGGGCTGACACAAAGGCCTTTGCCTTGATCCCCCTGCAAACCCTCACTTCATCTGCTCCAGCACTTCCAGGGCCAGTCCAGCCCCACAGTGCTCCCCACTGATGCCACATAGCTTTTTCTGTGGATCTATCTGCAAAATCCCAGGGCTGAGCCAGCTCTAGAAGCTGGCGAGGACTTGTGTTGGAAGTGGTCTATAAATCCCATGGACTGAGTTGCCTCTGCACAAATAAATCCTTCTCTCAGCCTTCAAAAAACAAAAGCCTGACACATTGAACTACTTCTATCATTAGAATTACCCCTCTCATTAGCTCTCCCCCTCTGCCTCCCCCGTTCCACGTGTCAGCAGTATGCCGATCCATCCTGCTTACACCAGCTCTTACCTGCACTCCAATTACTTTCCCATCTCCCCCACTGGCTGTTTTCAATACTATTATCTGCTGCATTTGCTGGATCTGGCTTTCAAGCGTTTGACTGATGCCTGATTCCTGTAACCAGAACATGTCTGTTGATTGGACTGTCAATGGATTTCTTGGCAGAAAGGGCACTGGGCCTTGCAAATGTGAAACTGTATTTCAATCTCATTTAGGAGGAAAGAGAAAGGAGAAAGAAAAATACCCAAAAGCTACATTTTCACTTGTTCTCTCTGAACAGGTGCTTTAGGTAAACAAGCATTTTACCTTTTTTTAATAAGGTCATTTGTGACATCACTTTCTTATCAGAAAAAGGAACATTTTGTGTTTTGTATTTTCAGTGCATCTTTATTTTTCAGCAAATGACTTCTTACAGATTGTCTGTGGGGAGAGAAGAGTGGGGAGTGGGGTGGGGGATATCCATCCATCCATCCATCCCTGTCTCCTGGCTGCCTGCAGTGACACCTGGCTCCAACAGGAGCAAGCAAAGCCATCTCTGGTCAGCCCTCCCCACGCCTGCTTGCAGCCAGAGCCTCTGGAAGAATGCACCTTTGACTTTCCTAAATAACAATGCAATTACCTTCGAAAGCTGGCAGCCAAAGTACTGCTGAGAGATGGCCACCATTAAGAAGAAATTATCTGCTCTCAGGGAATGGCCAATTTGTTAACTTGTGAAGGAGGAGAAAGATCCAAGTTACAGACCACATGGGTGGGAGAATTGCTGCTTCACCCGGGGGAATCTCCTGGGGATTGAAGGATGAGTCCTGGGTGAATTGGATCTGGTGCACTTTGCTCCCTGTGCTGTGCAGGTGCAAATGAGCAGGTCTGCATCATGAAGCTGTCCTACATGCACAGGGCAGGAGTCCCACGGAGTCGTTCCATACATGGAAGCCACTCATGTGGAAACAACTAAGTGGTCCTGCTGCTGGAGCTCTGAGCTCAAACACAACCGACCTGTCACCTGCCTGTGGCTGAAGGAGGCTGCCAGAATTGCTGGTATCACCAAAGTCCCCAAAGCCCCAGGATAAGGAGCTGCATTTGAGAAACAAAAGCAGGGGAAATACAATTTTTGAGACAGGAAAGACAGAGGCATGAATAAATTACTTGATATTTAAATAAAACACTTGAGGTTAGCTTCCATCAAATTGTACATTTTGGGCTGGACAGGTGAGCTCTCACACACTAATTTTTTTTTCCACTGCTTTATCAAGGACTCTTTGATGGATAAAACCAGAACAACTGATCTGTGCAGAAAGACACAGATTCTGCTGAACGTTGGAGGTAACCTTTGATATTGCACCATCTCTGTGGCATTTTCACATCTAAATGCAACCTCAAGAGGCCCACCAGTGAGTTAGCTGGGAATAAAGCTGAAATCACTGGTGTTGACAGGACTATCTGAAAATATCAGCATGTTCAAACTCAGAGGTTTGCTTGAGACCTTTCTGGAAGATAAGAACACTCTCTGATTGCTCAGAAATGGATCTGGTGGGCTTATAGTGCTAAATAAAGAACAGCAGAATCAGTGAGCTTTGAAGATGACAAGATTTTCTAGGTCACATTGTCTTTTTTTTCCCCCTTGGCCAATAGAGACTCTTTTGTAGATTGTAGCCTTGAGACCTCCTTCCAAACCAACCCTACATGTTCCAAGCAACACAGTTTGACAACTACTTAGTGGATACACACAGGCATCAGCTTGGTAGGTGCTGAAGCTGTTAGGGTATGGCTGGTAATCTAAGCAAGTATGTTTAGAATATTTATTACCTTTTAAAGAGGAATGAGCTGGGGAAAAAATAGTCTGGAAGGGGGTTGTGCAGAAAACCCCTCCCTGAAAAGGGATGAATAATCACTTTCTTCCCTCCCAACAGACCTGATCTACTGCTCCCATCTCTCCCCCTTGCCATGGGCTCCTGGCTAGGGTGAAGCAGCCCAGATGTGGAGGAGGGGATGGACATGAAACCAGTGCCTTCTCAAACCTGAAAAAACAGGTAAAAGTGGACTTTGCTGCCTAAAGCCTAAAAAGCCAGAGCAGAGGCAGAGCCAGGTCTGCCATGGGAGATGGAGGAAGGAGAGGGTTGTCAACAGAGGGCAGAGAGTGGTGCTGGGATTTCTGGAGAGTTAGGTCCATTTCTTCTTGTAGAGAGAATTAATCTTCTTTTTTGTCACTCTACTGACTTTTCCAGCAGAGACAGTGCACAATCACTGGTGCCTGTAGTGAGGAAAATGTAAACATGTCGGGAAATACAGACTTAGTATAGACTACAGACTGTGATCCCCTCTGGGTGAAGCAGTGGTCTCAAGGGATGGGTCATCATGTAGTGAACTCAAAGAGGGTGAAGCAAGCACATCTGCCAGGAGACAAGTCAACTCCTACAGAGCTGTCTAGAAGACCTGGGCTTTCAGCTCAAAAATCCCATTCTGGGCAAGTGAAATAGGCTCAGGAGAAGCTTCTTGGCTTCTCCAGTAAGACTTGAAGGAAAGGCATGGCTTCACCAGACCTGATCTGCAAAAATCCAGACTATTTCAGTGGACTTCTGCATTTTACAGATGTTTATGTCCAAGCCAGAACGTTGTTTCTCACAGCCCCATTCAAAATGCTCCAGCCCCACGCAGACCTACACTGAGGCTCTCTCGCTGAGCCCTGAGGAAAAGGAGATGGGACAGGAGCCACTTTTGGGTGCATGGACTCGTTGCTATGAACCAGGGACTCTGGGCTCAATGCTGGGAGCCAGGGAAGCTCCAATGGTGACCACAGGCACCACCTCGTTGCACTGCTGGCCTGCCTGTTGCATGGTGCTGGAGGGAAGCATAACTGGGAAAATGCTGAGAGAAAGGAGGGAGAGCAAAGACCAGAGCAGCCTGAAAAGCAGCAGCATTAGCAGCAGGCCAAGAGGAAGTTATTCCCCTGATACATCTCCTCTTCCCACTCCCCATCATGCCAGCAGCCTCTTTAGCTTCACAGGGAGGTTGTGAGGATTCATTAGTTAATGTTTGTGAAGCTCTGTATAGATGGAGAGAGCTATGTAAGTGCTAAGTATTATTATTATTACAGACAGTCGCTGTTAAGGCAATGGATATGCTCTTAAGTGTCATTTCATATTTAATTAACGTACAATAATTGTCTTCCTAAACCTGCAGGTAAATCTTTATTCCTGACACTTCCTTTAAAGAGACATTGCAGCAGAGCTGCTGCTAATGGGCCTCCTCCCTGCTGGTCTGCTGTGGAGGAGTGGGAATAGCTGGGAGCAGGGGAAGCAGAGCCACAGGGAAAGAAAGGGAGCCAAGGCTTTTTGTTCTCTCCACCACATCCCTGTGCACACTCTGCAGCCCACAGCGAACTGATCTGACCTGAAAGGTTTGCTTGGCCAGCCCCAAGGGAGGTGGATGCTGTCCCCCGGGGGAAGGGCAGAGCTCCTGGGTTTTCCCTGAGGTCAGGGTCCTGGCAGCATCAGCTGAGCACTGCACATGTCTTCTGAGTAACTAAACACAGCTGCAGCTGTGCACCTTGTCATTATCAGCAAAATTAAAGAATTTTAAAAAAAATAGGCTAGAGAAGCTTAGAAGTACAGAACTGGGAATTTCCCTGCTATTTTCCAGGGACATCTTTGCCAAGAAATGGTATTCTCAGAGCTAGGCTGTGTATCTTTTACTGACAGAGGGAAGCAAGGAGAAATCATCTGTGGGGCCATCTGCTCTTTTAGCAAATGGGAAGGGGAAGCCACTTCTCCCACCTCCCAGCGATGTTTGCATTTTCAAGAGAGACAGGAGAAGTAAAAAAAGAAGCAGTCCATCATTAGCTCAGAAGTAACACACCTACAGGAGACACAGGAGGATGCCTGGGCCTTCCATGCCAGTCTTTCTTACCCAAACACCTCTTTTCTCTAGTATTTGTTGACAGATCAGTGCCCACTATGGGCATATCCCAAAAAAGCCCAAAGGACAATTTTTCTGTGTTTGCTCCTGGGGTGCTCAGGCGGGTCACACATGCTGTGGTGGGAGTACCAAGCACTGCACCTTCACCTTTGTGATCCCCTTTCTCATGACAGGCAACTGTCCCCCACCCCACACTGCCCTGCCCTTACTCCCAGCACACACATGCCCTTCCAGTTCCCACAACAACCCTAATCTTATCCTCTGAATGTTCCCCACAACAACCCTAATGTGATTGTCTGAATGTTCTTCATCAGCACTAAGTGCTCTGGAGGTCACAGGTGATAAAGCTCCTGCTACTGCCAAGGACCAGGCTTTGCTCCAGCCCCAGCCCCAGCCCCAGCACCACCCTCCCTTTCTCTCCCCATGGCCTCGACTCCCCCTCCAACCTCCCCCTTTCTTCCTCTGCTCTCTTTCTTCCTCTGCTCTCATTTGCAAGGCAAAGCCTCTGTGGCTTTGGACATCAGCTGGGGAGGGGGAGAGGAGAGCAAGGAGGGGAGGGCAGGCAAGAGAAGAGGGATGCTGTCCAGGTAGAGAACCTGGGAACCCCTGAGAGCAAGGGTGGGTGGGCAAGGGGGGCTGCAAAATGCAGGGGAGACAGTGGCCACTGAACATCTGGGCAGGAGCTGCAGGGAGAGAGGGAGGATGTCAGCTGGCAGCTCATGGTGAGATTTAAAAATGTAAACTCAGATGTAAGGTCAGACTGGGGGTTACAGGAAATCGGTCAATTTTTTAGTCTGATTTCGGGTGTAACCTCTTGTGGTTCAGAACATAACAGAGGTCAGTGAATTGGCAAAGTGCTGTCAAGCCCTCAGGATGCTCTCATGGCATCTCAGGCTACCACAATTGACTGTTTAATTGCCAGGTCGGGGGAAAGAGGCCAATGTGTGCTCAGGGAGAGATGGAACTGGAAGGGCTGGGGCAAGGGCCAGGCTGCTGCCTGAAAGGGATATTGGTGAAATTCATCCTCTATGCAGGCATCACATTCCTGTGATTTGTGGCTAAAGGAAAAGCACCTCTGCAACAACGCTTCTCACTTTCTCTGCAACCCATGCACTTTTCAGCTTTTCCTGGATTCCCAAATGGCTTCACTTGCCAGAAATATCTTTCACCAAGTCTCCATCCTAGCAGAAACAAGATCTGCACTCATCACCTCCTGCTGCCCTTCCTTTGACTGTGTCAGCAGCCCTTGCCATGCAGAAGCTTTTGTACCAGTCACTGGGGCAGTCCAGACTGCCATGACCCTGGTGCTTTCCAGAACCCTCCACCTCTATGGTCCCTCCCAAATGCAACCTTTCGTACCTTTTCAGACCCTGGAATTGACAGACATGGCCCACAATGTCCATGGCACTTCTTTCCTTAAGGAATCAGATGGATGTCTTTTTACTATCCAAAAGCTTATTTCCATGACTTCTTGTCCTGTATGTGTCTTCAGCAGATCTTTGGGGAGATGGTTTGCAGGGTCTATCAACTTTCATTTCCTTCACAGTGGCTAAAAGGAACCCCACAGTTAACCCCCCAACTTCTTCTGGGTTGGTTTTTTTCTTTCTACTCAGTGGGAGTCTAGAAAGGAGAAGCAGTGGAAATGTACTTGAGGAAGGAGAGACCTAAAGAGACACTTCAAGTTAGCACATAAAATCAAAACCTAAAACCATAGAAAGTCTCAACAAATAGGTGAAAAATAATGTATTTACTTACTGCTGACATGACCTCCTGTCTGATATACTGAATAGTGGCACGAATTTTTAATCCATCTTTGGGGCAGAGATTGAACTCTCTCTAGAAATATATCTCATACATTTTGGATATTGCTATTAGTATTATCAATGCCCTCTTTCTCCCAAGAGCTTTCTTCAGCAGTCATCACCCTGTGTTGCAGGCTACCCAAATGGAAATTGGAACAATGATAAAGAATAAGAAAAGAAAGAAAGAAAGAAAGAAAGAAAGCTTTAAGCACACATCACAGCAGATCTTAAGAGCAGATGGAACATAATGTCATCACCAGTTCTAAAGGAGAATACAAAAAAATAGCATTAAGGAGCCTGTATTTCAACATATTGTCCAGAAAGTGTTCTAGTGTCCAAAAATACAATAACACTCAGAACAATCTAGCATTTTCAGGATTCAAGTATGTTTCTACCTGTTAAAGGGAAAGGCAAGAGAAAGAATCCAGTTGCTATGGAAATCAGGCCATCTCCATGGGAATTCAGAAAGTAGAGTATCCTCTTGGCTAGTAATTCAGTCACTGAGCAGCCATTACTTGGCCATGGCATTGAACAAATCTGAGCTGCTCCAAGGTTATATCATTTCCCCACCACTACTTCCCCGTCTCAATGTCAACTAATTTAATGAAGAATTGGGTTCTTACAGAAGTAAAGGACTTGTTTAGTGGGTTGCTTCTACGAAGGTGTGTCTTCAGCTCCTGTTATTGGGATACAGATTTATGTGGGTGCAAAAAATATAAATTCTTGGGTTTGCAGCTCAGTAAATGGTTTTGCTTTCACATTCATTGTTGTGGAATAAAGAAGGGTCAGGTAGTTAAGCAGGGAATAAAAAAAAAAGGCCACATTAAATAATAGCAATAAGAAGACCTGACACATGACAGTGCTATGCAAATCCAAGCTTTTTTCAGGGCTCCTCCCTTTGACTAAGGGAGGTTGGTTTATCTGGGGGATCCCATCCCTTGTCCCTAGGCAGGTGTCACTGGCTCTGCTGCTCCTGGGCACAGGTGGTTGCTCAGAAGCTGTGACCCCTCGGGGACCCCATGCATGGGTCTCCCTGAAGGCCATGGGTCCCCATCTCTGATTTTGCTCTGGTGTCACAGCATGGAGAAAGTCAAGACAAGGGGTATCACAGGCTGCTTTGCTGCAGTGCTCTTCTCTTCATGTTTAACCAGAGCCATTTGGTCATTTAGTCAGGGCATTTGGTTCCTAGAGCCCAGGACACTGAGTATTGCCTGCTGAAGCTGAAGGAAGCTCTGGCATGGCTGATGGGAAGCAGGTGATGGATTCTCAGTGCTGAAAGGCTGCTTTGACTGCTATGCAAACACCATATATTATACCTCTGAGTCCTGTATAAGCCAAGAAGATTAAAAAACACCTTGTTGGAAAGATCCTTGGTTGGATATGCTTTTGTTCAGAGGGATGGCTGCATTATGGTAGAAATGCATGGATGTCATTCAGCACTGGGGATGTTAATGGGGCTTTATTTGAATACAGCTCAGTGGTAAGTGAGGCTCACAGACAGAAATGTCTATCTGGTGTACGTGTGTCAGAGAACACTGCCTGACAGTGATGGAAAGCTGTTTGATGTACTTTCATCTTTCAATACATTTAGATTTTTAGAGCTCAGGCTAAGTTGCTCAACTTAATTTGCAATAATTTAAAGTAAGGGTTAAGTGAAGGTCACAGGCTACTCTCATTTAGAGTGAAACCTCTGCAATACTTGCATGCTTTGACCTTTTCAGTGTTTTCCAATTCCACTGACCAGCTGCACTCTTTATAGCACTGTTAACCTGTGAGCAGTGTGAGGATTGGTCATCTCCCATAGTAATGCAAAAAATTTTAAAAGGTTAAAATAGTTGAAAATATTCCTGGCAAGAGTCTGAATCCCTAGGAAGAGATTTTGTGTATATGTAGCAGGAACATCCTGCTCTGCATTAGAAGTAAATCGAAGAGAATGCAAAACAGGGTTGTACACAGATGGAACCAGGTCACATAAGTTCAGACAGCCCTGGCTGCAGGTTATCTCAGCAATCAGCTCAGTGGAGAGTGAGATTTAATAAAACAGGGATCCATGCTGTCTCAGGGCTCTAGAAATAATACTAAAATAAATTCCAGCAATAATGCAAAGCTAAGGACTCGTGTCTTTTCCAAACGTCACACACATAACCCCAGGAAACGTGAGGCTTCAACATAACTGGAGTTAATGGCAATGAGCACTGGGTGTGTAGGGAATGGGATGTGCTCTCTCACTTCAGCAATGCTCAAAAAATAAACTCCTGGTGATCCCCTATCTTTTTTTATGCTCTACTTTTTTCTCCCCAGGTTTATGATCCAGTTCCTAGTTTTGCAACTCTCCCCTCTATCTTTCATTAAGAGAAGTGGAAAAATTTTAAACCCAGACTGCCATAGTAAGTCAAGTCTCTTTTCTTCACAGTAGTGTGTTTTCCATGGCAGTGGCTGGTCCCAGATACCTCCTAATCACAAGCTATCTCTTCATACACACAGCTTTTCAGTTTTTCCCAATGTCACAAATATTCCCTGGAAAAGGGAAAAGCAGATATTTTATTCTGAGCACTGAAGGGGTCTTTATTTCATTGTGATACACTCCAAATCTACAGAAAGGGTCAAAAGTCTCAGATTTTGCCCTAGGAGTTCTGACAGCCGCAGGCTAAGCCTCTAACTCTGAGATCTGTGTAAGAGAGCAGTGGGAATTCACTCCTCATTAAAAATTCAAGTTGTCCAATACATTGGTCAAGGTCTAACAGAGTTTTCAGTCTGCAGCTCTGAGAAAAAAAAAAAAAGAACAGAGTGGGAGGTGGAGACCCACCCTCCCTCCTCATCCTGATCATAGTCGTGAAGGGACATGCCCTTCTCCATCTTTCTCCATCCTGACAGAGCCAGGAAGAGCAGGAAAGTGCCATTTCCCATGCCCCAGAGCCCTCTCAGCGTGGCAGGGAAGGGCTGGAGCTGCAGGTGCTGATAGCTGTGGTATGTGATCCGAAGTCAGCAGTTTGCTGCAATCAGAGCTTCTGCTGAGCCCGTCTAAAGCCTGCCCCTTTCCTGTTAATTGAATGTAAGCCCTTCGGTACTCGTGTGTCTTTGATCTCGCTTCCAATGAGACGTAAGGCTATTAAGGCAGAGGAATGGGGCGAGCACAATGCTGGCAGTAATCTGTGTCAGGATGAAGGCACGGTACACAAGAGACAGGAATGAGAGGAGCACAGTTCCCCCCCTTCTTCAGATCCAATACCAATGGGAGCTTTTTAATATTCACTGGATATCAACTACAAAGTGATACAAGTGATGGACATAAGGGGGGAAAAATCATGCAACAAACACATGTAAAAAATCCCGTTTGCACCAAAACACCCCAGCATCTCTAAAGCAAAGACTACCTGCTCACCAGGGGATATAAATGACTCTTTGAAATAAATGCACATTACTGCATTCATCAGGCAGCTTCACTGCAGGATTTGAGCACTATGAAACACAGTGCTACAAAGAATTGCTGATCATATTGAAAGCAAAACAATAAAACCACGCAAATTAGAAATATTTGGAGTTAATTTCTTCTATTCATTTTGTGCCTGGAGCAGTTACTGTTTGGACTAGGGATGACTTGTAGGTCTAATAGTTAGGTCTGTGATAGCAAAACCAGACACAATTTTAATAGTTAAAATGTCACTGTTAAGCATCATTAAAATAAAAACTCACCTCCCTATCCTGGTTCTACCTTTTATCCCAGGATTACCAAAGCCAGTGCTTATATAACATGCTATATATTTCAAAGCAAATTTAAAAATTAACTAGTAAATGCACATAATGCCTATTTGAAGGGATGGAGGTGAATGTATTGCACCTTTCAGTCAGTGTCATGCTTATTGTAAGATCATGCTTTTCAGATTTAGGGATCTAAAACTATGAAGTATCTGATTTTGGGACCTATGAAAATGTTTAGTTTAAAACTGAAAGGACATCAAAGTTGGTTAATGATTAAAGATCATTGGGATTTTTCTAAAATATGTTCCTAAAAAATGGAATTTAAAAAATGAAAAAAGTAGAAGACAACCTGAAACAACACTTTGGTCTGTTTGTTTTCTGGTTAGAAATCAAACAAGAAAAAATTATGCCAAACAGTTTAAAAAAAATAGCAAATCTTGTAAAAACAAAAAGGTATTTTTAGCCAGCTCAAAGCAGAGCAGAGGATATATAGAAACAGTGGTAATTCCTGTGTGCTACATATTCTCATAGGTAATAAAAATCTGACAATGAATTTTAGCATCTGCAATCACTGGTCTGATGGCCCTTTTTTATGCTTGTCCACTCAGAGAGGCTGGATGGTCTGTGGCCATGCTACAGCTTATTCCATATTCAGCAACCTCTGCAGAGACCCAGGTCTCTGGTGGCACTTTTTAAGCAGGAAAACATGTTCCTGAAGGTGCTTTGAGAGGAATGAGCTCTGCCACAAGGCTGCAAACTCTTGTTCATCTGCAGCCCTCTCCTTTTGCAGCTCTGTGGTGCAAAATCTCCCCTTGGCTGTCTGTGGGGAGTCTGGATCCTGGGCCAGTGTCCCTGAGATCTCTGTCCTATTGCTGCTGACAGACAACAGCAAAACCTCCTCACCTGAGACAGGACCATCCTCCAAGCTCACACCAGCAATGAGTTTGGCTTCATGGAGTCTTGTGCCAGCCCAGACATCTCCTCCTTGCTGATACATGGTAAAGCCCACCTACAGCAGCAAGTCCTGAGCCTTCCTTTAGGAGACAAAGGTTCCTGATGGACAGCTTGATTGTCTGTTTTCAAAATACAGTCACAAGCATGTGAAAAATAGGATCAAACTCACTTGCTTCCCATGAAAACAAATTCCAGTGCTTGGAAACTGAACATAATTTTAAATATTATCATCCAACTAATCATGTTTTACCTCTGTTGGTATTCCATTTTTCTGGTATGAACCTGGGTCAGTTTTGCATATGTCCAATCTATTTTATATATACATGTTCACTCTATTTGCACACTCAGATGGGAGACATATGCCTCTTCTCATTTGGGCAGGCCATAGTGTTATTAAAATGGAAATGTGCAGGCTTTGGGATCCAACTGCAACATATGTTTAAAAATGAAAGATAATTCTTTACTTGTAACTACCAGAAGAACTCAGAGCTTTTGACTCCATGTATAATTACCATGAGACCTTAACAGTTTAATTCACTAGGTAATTACATGGTTATTTTTTGTTCTATAAAAGGTAAAGAGGTAACATTTAATTTACAGGGTGCTGCATAATCCTGTAATTACTCAGTAATTTCCATGTCGTCATACAGTAAAAGTAGGGGCCTTTCCATGGCCCAGATATGACATGAAGGAAAGTCAAACTGAACTCAGCATTGTCAGGAAAATCAGGGGATTTCTTGGCCTCCTTCAGTTATGAAATGGAGAGAATGAGAGGTTGAGAAAGTGAAAGACATGGGCCTTTAGTGCAATCACAGCCATTTGCAAACAGGGAATTTCCCTCCTGGGTCATCTCTTTGCCTCTAGGATTTTGAAGAATCAGCATTGCCATGGGTTCAGGCCCCTCCTCTCTTGCTCCGTGCCTTTGCAGCCCATGTATTAGAGCCAATGCCTAGATGAAGGGCCTGTGATGTGGGTTTTCTTTCTATAACTGGCTGATTATTGTTTCTATTGCCCAATAACTAGTTTGGCTGTGAGGATAAGCTCTCCAATTCTCCACAGAATGGAGTAGCAGTGATTACAAGAAAGATGGCAATTTATCTCAGAAATAAACTCAGAGATCTTGTTAAGAGCCCTTCTCTCAGTCCTCTGAGTTGCTTGACATGGAAGTGACTGAATTGTTTAAATGACAGGTAGGACATTTCCAACCCTACAAAATCATGCATGTTCTCCCTGCTCCTGCCACACTGCTCTCAGCATCCCCCTTCTTCCCCTGCTCCCCCAGCACAGTAGTCAGGCCTCCATCCAGGGTGTCAGAACATGTTATACTGCCCTTCCCACTTCTCTGCAGATCTCAGCATGATGTCCTGTAAAACAGGGCTTTGGCAAACACATATATCCTATTTACCTAGAAAAGATAAGCCAAAGTCTTGTTACATCTGCATCACTTTCCTCTGCAAATTGTGATGTGTTCAAAAAGGCCCTTGAAAATGACAGGACCTATCCCTTGATCAGCACTGGGCACCTGCAGCTTCCATCACCTTCAAAGGCTCTGGTGATGCCCCCCACACCTGTGTTCCAGCCTGTGGTGTGACATTTGCTCTCAGGCAGAGAGGCAGTGTGAGAAAGTTTCCCTCTCCAAAGTCCCATGGGAGGATTCATCCTGGGCTGAGCCCACAGTGAGGAGAGCAGTGCACATTTGTATAAATAAAAGCAGCACCTGCAGTTCCTAACAATAAAAGAAAGAGCCTATTAATCTTCATGTTTCAGGGTATTGGTGGCTAGTGCCAGGAAATCATCTCCCCACAGCCTGGGACAGCAATGTACAATTTCCTGGCCACAGACACCAGGGTCTTTTCCTTTCCCTGGACTGTCCCTTTTCCTCTCTGGCAGTCTCATTTTTTCCATGCTGTCCTCTGAGCTGCAGTGAGATCCTGCTTGCTGAAAGAAGGCATGAGAGGGCAGTAAACATGATTTCTAAGGTGCAGCACTCGCAGTGCACACCACAGCCCTGGTTAAAAAATATCCTTGTTCTGCCAGTGTACTTTAGGCATCCACTCCCCTCCTCTCTTGACACAATAACCCATAAAAGCTGTGGTCTAATGCATTAATAATCTGCCAGTAAAGGTCCCAAAGTGGCCATTGACATTATAGTCATTAAGGTGCAGTGTGTCAATAACAATGCATAGCATGAGAGCAGACACTCTGCCTGGGTGTGTGAGCACACATCCCCTCTGCTGTTTAATCCCACGCAGTGATTTCCAAGTCACATCAGCTTCTCTCTGATCTTGGGGGACTAACATGACAAGAATCCCCTACCACTGCTACCCTGTGCATTTAACAAGATCTGTTTCAGCACAGGCAGGATGGGGAGATTCTGAACCTGCCTCCTCTCACACGTACAATAATTTATTGGGCTGACAGAGCCTGACCACAACAGTGTTCTTGCACTGTTAATTTCTGTGGCATTTTCTGTTAACATGAACAGAGCAGAGCCCTCCTCTGGGATGCCAACACTCCATAGATCCAGGCGTCTTCCTCAGAGATGGAGATATTCCATGTAGGCCTATAAAAAGGAAAATTAATTGTGTCTACACACCCACACACTTCCTTAAAATACCACTAATATTTTACATTTCTCCAGCGGCTTTCATCCTAGAAGTTTAGGAAGCACTTTGAAACCTTAAGTCTACAGATATCACCCCCACTCCCTGAGAAAAGAGCCCTCAGTGCTGTGCAAGGCAGCAGCTGCTTGGCAGCATCTCAGAGCCACCAGCAGATCAGGACAGGACGTGAAGATGTCTGTTAATCTCTTAAAGAACAGCTGATGAGCAGAAGGCAATTTAAAAGAAGCGATAGAAAGGATCAACTCCTACCATATTACAAGGGCATTTAAAAAGAAGGCATTTTGGAAAGGAGCAGCTTTCTGTAATATGTCTAGACTGCCCCAGAGAGCAGAAGAGCTGCAGGGTGACTGGGTTAGCTGTACCATGTGCCAGGAACTCAGCAGAGCACACTAGACCCCTGGGTCATTAGGGGATCACTATGCACAAATTCATAATTTGGAGTGCTGTTACGACTCCTCTTACTTTTTCTACCCTTCTACATACCCTTGGCTTTAAGCCCTGGGCTCACCCATTCTCTAAGTGGGCTTACAGATATTAGCCTAAATACAGTTATAAGTGACAGGATTCTTCTCCTCCTCCTTTCTTGGAGGTGGGGAAATAGCTCCAATGAGCACTCCTGTGAGGTTCTTGGCTAGGGCATCTGGTGCTCAGCGCTGCTTGCCCACACCAGACACCCACCTTAGGACACTCCTGAAGTGCCCCTCCCCTGGCACACTGTGCACCTCCTGGAGGTGCAGGGAAGGGCCTGTGAGCCTGGAGCCAGGACACCCATTGTGGCTGCTGCCCCACTGATGCCAGGGGCTGCAGGAGTGCAGAGCCACGTGAGCGGTGACCAGAGGCTGCCAGTGGCATGCAGGCATCAGCTAATTGATCCAAGCACTGTGCATGCTCCCATCAAGGCTCCCTTGCTTACACAGACCTGAAGCAAAAGGTAGATGCTGACTGTGAAAGGCAACAGGCAATGCTGCCCTCCTGAACATGACGTGAGCTGGCTTGGGGAATCAAAGACAACTTCAAAAGTCACTCCTAAAACTTGAAGAAAGACTTACAGGCTGCCCATCTAAGCATGCATGAGCACTGCTCCTTACTGAGGATGGGAATCAGACTGGGTGAAGGAATGAGGAGCAGGAATCAGACTGGGGCAGGAGAAATCAGAACAGCCTAGCAAAGGGGAAAACTGAGCAGCTGTAAGTGAGCTCCAGAGACAGAACCGGATAGCCCTGTCAAACATAGTCTAAAAGTATCTTTTACAGGGTAATCAATCTTCCCAGAGGGACTCTCACTCAGGAAAAGAGATAAACATCTCAGACTAGAGACATCAATGGCCCATCTCAAGCCTCAGTGACACAGGAGCCATGGGAAGGTTCCATTTGCTCCTTACTGGGCCAGAAACTGCCAGCAGAGCTCTGGCTGCAGAGAGGCAGGCTTTGGTCACCACTGAAATGGGCATGGTGCAGAAACAAACTCTCTTTTGCCCCTCTGAGAAGGCTCATACATATATCTGGTTGACTGCCCCTCACCTGGTGTTGGAGCAAAGGGAAAACTGAGCTGACTTCCTGAAAAGACCAGAGCAAATTACTGCAAATATTCTGCTCTGCCCTGAAGTAGCAAGGAAGGAGAAGCAAATCATGTTGCTGACCCACAGCAGAAGAGACTGACAGTGAAAGAGGGATCTGTCTGGCTGCCCTGTGCCGCTGAATTTAAAAAAGAAAGATTGCTTAGTCCAACCAAGCGAGAAATCTTCTGCATTTTCCCAGAATATATTTTGATGACTTGGTTAACCCTATGATTAACCCTAGGCCTGACATCAGAAACTCTGCTCACCGGTGAAGGAAGAATGTGGAATGTTGCTTATTTCAGTCTGATACAGAGAAAAGGCCAAGCTGCAGGCATACTGACATGATCAGCCCACTCTTGAATTTTAGGGGAATAATGGTGCACTGCAGAAAGCCTGAATCAGACTTCCAGAAGTTGCAGAAAGGTTAGCAGAAAGCAAGAAAAATGCCTAGCATAAACCATCCCAGTTTCATCCACAAAGGCTGCCAAAAGAGAAGAGGAGGAAGACGGAGAGCAGGGGTTTGAATCACGGGTTATCTCTGTGTGGAAAGCAGGAATCAGGTGCCATGCACAGCATCTGGCCCACGTGCTGCACTCTCAATGTAGCCAGTGGCATTTAAAGCAGATTGACATAGATGTAATCAGGATCAGGAGCAGGCAATGTGCATATTTGCTATAGGGAAGGCGGTCAAACACTTGTTTTGCACATCAGGGGAATCAGCGACTCCCACAAGTGGAACATCCTCCACAAAGTATTGCTATTTTGAACTTCGTGGGTCTCAGCCCATCACTTCTGAACTTAGTGAGGTTTTATAAAAACCCCAAGGATATTGAAAGTATTCTGCTCCTGAAAAAAAAACCAGTAACAGTAAAAAGCTGAAGGCTTGTGATTCACTCTGAAGAACTAGAAACAGAGATTTCAGCTGGGTCAGCCCCTGGCATGAGATGTGTAAAACCTCAGCCAAGCTGAGGAATGGGAAACCATAGAAGCTGCTGTGTGGAAGCAAATGCAAGTGCTAGAAGTGAAAGGCAGTGTATTTTTGAAGTGTATTTCCAGGCAAGAAGGGCACAAGTAGTAATGCAGCTTTAAAAAATGCTAAAGAGGTGTTTCATGGCCTTCAATACCGAGCAAGTTCACTGTGCTGCTCGCTGGGGCTGACTGAAGTGAGCTGGTTTGCCTTTGCAAGGCTTCTTGTTTTAATTCTTGCACAGATGCCAATGTCAGCATGATGCTTGCTTTGAGATCACACCAGAGGGTAAAATTGCTCCTGTGTGTTACACGCAGGGGACTTCCAAGGGGGTTTTGGTAAAAATTCTATAGAGCTGCAAATTTTTTTTCAAATTGTGGTGGCAATCACATTTGACTCACACCTCCTACCCCAATTCTGTGAACAAACCTCATCTGATCTTTGAGTTAATTGCCCAGACACAGCTGGTCTGGCTTGCAGTGCCACTGTGCATACTTCAAATGGCAATAATTTCTAAAGGAGAAAAGGGAAGCTGGATTTTGCTGAACGTGACATTTTTGTTCGGCTCGCTCAATCCCAACGTCACCATTTATGAGAAGCTCTTGCTAAAAGAGTTTGGCACATTGACACTCATCTGGCCACAATGCCAAAGGACCTTGGACACCCTGTGACTGCTGAAATACTGCCCAAGGACACATCCTCCCTGCTCCCAAGGCTGTGGCTGTTTTGAAAGCATTCACCCACAGAGAGGGTGCTACTGGCTTCAGCTACACTCCATTTATGCATACAAGGGCCACTTTTGTGGCTTGCTCCACACACTTCAAGGCCTGCTCAATATTTCTCTTTCACCTGTTCTCATGGATGCTGGAAAGACCAAAGAGGTCTCTGTGGAGCTGCATCCCCACCCTCTCAGGAAGCACAGCAGGTGTGCTTTGGTCTGAGGTCTGAGTGTCTGCTCACACAGAGTTTGAGCCACATGGCAAAGGTTACACGTGCAATCCTAGCATCAGAACTGCACACAGAAACACTGGAGACAGGAAAGGACCTTTAGATGCTTTAATCACCTTTATATTCCATCTCCTAATATGTGCACAAGGCATAGTGAGATTCTTTGATATGAGACCTCAGCTCTTTGCCACAATCTTTCAGTTTTGGAAGAAGTTTGCAGGTCAAACCCCAAATACTAGTTAGTCCACAGCTAGCCTTGTGGAGGCAAAGATTAGACAAAATAAAAGAAAGAATGTGGGATATCACAACCTTTGGCCCCAGACTATCCTACTTAGAGCTATCTAGTTACAGAAGGACAAAGGAAAAGGGAGGCAGCAGCATGGTCAGCCCTGAATAACTTGGCTTCCCCCATCTCTTCTAGAACCCTTCCCCTTATTTTCATGTCAATTTTGTTGATTAATTATAAATTACGCCCCTTCCATTTATGTCTGTTCCAACAGCAGTGGTCACTGGTCACTGCCCAGAGGACCCTGATTTCTGGCAGCCCCTGTGTATCTCTGACAGCTTCCTCCCTTCACCCAAACGAGGGGCTGCAGCCACACAGCTCCACAGACCTGGCCAAGAGAAGTGCCTTTCCCACCTCTCACCAGCAGAACACTTCAGGGAAGGGGGAAAGCATAGTGTGAGGCTGCTGAGCAATGACCATGCCAAATGGGATTTCCCAAAGTGAAGTTCCACTGGCAGAGAGCCTTGCATTTGAGAATTGTCTCCCATCTCTAGGGAGTGTATTCATGAGGATGCAGAGAGCAGCTCAGATGGCTGACTCCCTCGCTATGGAGAGCTGGCAGACTGCTTAGTTCAACTATTTGCTGTTATTTCTGCATGGCACACGACTGGGCACATGGAAATCTTTCTCCTCTGTGGCTGCCTGACAGACCTTTTAAAATAACAGCACAAGCCAAACAATCACGCAACCAACAAAGCAGGAAAGAAAATGCTTTCCATTTCCAGAATGAATAGAAGAAACTCTGCCCTCTTTTTTTTTTTTTTCCTTTTGTGAATACCAAAGGAGCACTGAAGTTCAGCAAATCAGATTGGAGCAGTTTAATGGCATTTGTGCCACTGTGGTGACCCGGGGCTCCAGGCAAGAGAAAGGCTAAATGGTGTGTAAAGCACTACTCCCTCCCTGCTCAGCTCCTGGCTCAACATGCAGGATAAGGCCATGGCATGTGCAGTGGGATGCTTACTCTACCTGCACACTGCCCTGAATTCTTTCCTGCAGGTCCCATTCTCTGTCCCCCTGCACTGGTGGGGAGAAGATAGATTAAGCCCAGGAAGAAGGGAGGGGCGGGTGAAGAGTGTTTTAAGATTTGGTTGTATTTCCCATTATCCTACTCTGATTTGATTGGTAATAAGTTAAATTAATTTCCCCAAGTTGGGTCTGTTGTGCCCATGATGGCAGCTGAAGAGTGATCTCTTCCTGTCCTTATCCCAGCCCATAAGCCTTTCATTATATTTTCTCTCCCCTGTTCTGAGGAAGAGACTGACAAAACAACTTTGCTGGGCACTTGGTGTCCAGCCAGAGTCAGCCCACTACAGTCTCCAATTAGCACCAATCAATCATTTTCATGAGCTGTTGGTGCATTGTATGAGCAGATGTGCTCCTGCAGACTCTGACAGGTCTGCCTGTAGGTCAGGTTGTGAAAACCAGGTACATCTTATCACCAAAAAATTTTTATTTGGATGAGATGGAATGAAGACACTGGAGTACCTGGGTTTATGATAATGTGGACCAGGAGTTCCTTCCAAACTGGGTGCCCTTGGGAAAAGACACCAAAGTGTTTAGAAGGATATGGGAAAAACCAAGGAAGGAGGCTGGCACACCAGAGCAGAGAGGGTTGATGACAAAATCAAAAACCACAGCTGGTAACTGGGGCTGTGGCAGTGCTGCCTTGTGGTGCTATGGAGATTAGAAACCCAGGATCAAAGGCAGGGAATTGTATAGCAACAATCTGATTGGACCTGAGCAGGGATTTATTCATGAGGATCTGGAAACCACAACAAAACTGGACAGCTTTTCCATTACCCTTCTAGCTCCCAGTGGTGACTCATGGCTCTGCAGAAAGCAACTATGGAGCACTTTTGCCAGCCTCTGTGAATTAGTGGCAACTGACAAAGGTCAGTGACACAAAAACCAGATGGCTTCACCCAGACCAGGAAAGGAGGTGACCTTAAACCTGAACAGGACTTAATCCTCTGTCTGACAGCAGGAGCAATGCAATCATCATGACAGTGCTCAGCATCTGTGTGGCTCCACATCCCTGATGTGAAGGATGATCAGATCCAGAGTCGAGGTTTGGCCAGTGCTGGCAAACTGGAATTTGGCCCTGCACCCCCAGGATTTTTCTGAGTTTACAGACCAGAGTTTTGGTGTGCTCATAGCCTGCAAAGGGGATGGTAACTAGATAAAACTACATGGCAACCGGAGCTCTTAGCATACACACATCAAATTTGTTAACACTCACTTAAAAATTGCCAGCCCTCAAGGAAATAACTTGATACTCTGCAGAATTTTCAGAGTCTCCAGCACAGCAAAGTCAGAGCTCTGGTCTAAGACCAGATTATAACAAGTGTTGAGCTCGACAGGCAGAGAGGGGCTTCATTTTGACAGGCAGCCTCTGGCAGAGCTCTCTGTAACAGGCTACCAACCCAGCTGTCTCCCTGCCCCTCTGCCTGGGATAAGCACTCACTGCCTCTGTGTTAACTTATTCTGTCAGTGTGGAGTCTGATGATAAATCACTGTCTGGGGAATGGAGAGCATCACAGTGCAGACAGAAACACCTTACCCAAATCTCAGCCTCAGAGGTCACTTCCTTTGGCAGGGGAGCTGTGGGCACCTTTGATTGCTGCAGCAGGTTGCAGCAGTAAACATAAGGGCCAGAGCTCAGATCATGCCCTTTTATTTTCCAGCACAAACCTCCCCCTCTTTGTGCAACATATACCATTAAAGTGAATCACCTGATCCATGTACTTTGTTTTATTGAAAGAAGAGAAAAAAGAAGATGGCTGTGACTTTCTTAGAGGGGGAAGGAAAGGGCTGACTACCCAGCTTTCTTTCTGAACAAAATTGCAAAGCAAAAGCACTCATGTTCCCCTTGCTGTGAGACCACCCAGCCTGCACTTGCAGAGGTATTTTGCAACCTGGGAGCTCCAGCCCAGCTGCTGTGCCAGGTCCCTTTGCAGGCAGGCTGGGATCTCACAGCTCACCTCCCTCCTCCAGACGTCTCTCAGCAGTGGGAACAAAAGCCCACAGGTCTAGACAATTAAATCAAAGTACAAACTGAGGAGGTGAGTGTGCTCCCACGTCCCTATTAAAATGTATTAGCATCACCCGAGGGGGCTGGAAGACAATAGGCTTTGAGGAGGATTCCTGATGGGGAAGGAAGATTGTGTCCTATTTGAGAAGGATGGAACTGAGCAGATGTGGTCAGTCAATGCAAAGAGTTTAATTTCAAACAATCATCATCATCATCATCATCATCATCACTATCAACCCTGAACTTCAGGGTTTTCTTAGTTGAGAAATGATGCAGCTCATTTGGTGTCAATAAATCTAGCTCCTGAGTGGAAAAAACACCCCTAAATATTTCAGCACTTTGGGGCTGACTCATGCTGAGCTTGAAATTCAGAGGTTTGCAGCAGGAACTCCAGCTATGCTTGAGCTTAATGAAAAAGTACACAGGCAGTATCCTCAGGAGCTAAACTGGCTTCTGCAGCCAGCAGGTTGGATTTTCAGCATTGCCCCAACTTTATTTTCTCTGCTACAAACCAGAAAGTGCTCCCCACCACCTCTCATGAAGACAGGAACTTCTGAGGCTTCAAGGCTTCAGTGTTTTCCTTTAGGGGCTCACTGATCCAGGGCATGAAAGCAGGAGCCTGCACACACTTAAACAGCACCAAAACAACATCCCTGCCACTGAAGGTCCCTTCTGTCTGGGAGGATTGCATTGTATGGGCTCAACTTCTGCACTGGAGTGTGCTGAGTACTGTGGAAGGTGATCAGAGACTGGGAAGATGAGGTATAGGATCCTGCAAAAAAAGTAAAGAGATTCTCAAATGGTCCATAGGAAGGAAGGACATGGGGGGAGCCCACCATGAAACCCATTGTGATGGGAGATAAATGGGGAGCAAATCAGCCAGGATGCTGTGGCTGGACCTAAGGAGAGTGTTCAAAAGAGGGATCCCATATTTGACAATGGGACATTGCTCAATAGGGACAGGAGTTCGTGTGAGCCAGGCCCTGCCTGAGAGGTTAGCAACAAGACAGCCAGCAGCTCCCTCAGAAGAGAGCCCACAGCAAAGGGAGGGGAACACCTGGCTCCAAGGCATTTCCCATCTGTAGGAATTGTCTTTTTCCCATGAAATGTGGGAGCTTTCTCCACCAAAAAACTGACATGCTCAAGATGATGTTCAGCCCTGCCTTAATGGTATCCTGTTGTTCTGCTGGTTAGATGTGGGGGAGAATATGGGATAAGTTTCCTTGGTTTCTATTTGACCATGATTTTGCAAGCTGACTTCCCAGATGCAACAGGGGAAAGCAATGGGGATAAGGATCCAGCAGGTGAATTCAAAGCAGACATAGATTACCTCAAACACATCGAGGTCCCAGGGAGTATTTGGAGCTGTTGTCACTGGCCAGGCTTGTGGTAATGAATTTTTTACTCTAGGGATCAGATGTTCCCCTCAGTTATATTAAACTGATTTCTCCTCTTGATAAAGCTGAACTTTCTTTCTCTGCATCAGAAGTTTGGCTGAGGGAGAGGCAGAGACAGAGAGAGGGTCTGGTACCTTGGGCCAGACTGGAAAGGAGGCAGTGGGAATCTGGATGGGGCTGAGACCTCAGATGATACTGAGATTAAATGGGACAAAGAAACAGTGGCATCAACAACAATAGGATTTGTAAAGCTGCATTTTCCCTACATTTCCTCTCATTTATCCCTTTCCTCCTTGAAAGATGGGGACAGAATAAAAAATATAAAAGAGAAAAAGAAAATGTTAGGCCCTTGCAGCAAGAATACAAAAAAAAAAGAGAGGGAAGGAGAGAAAGGGAGGGCCTGCTGGAGAGCATCTCTTTCCTTTGGGCACTGAAGTGTTCTGACATCAAACCTTGTGTCCTCATTAAGAAGCCCTGTGTCTACTGTTGTGACATCTTTATTCACACACCCCAAGACTTCAAAGACTTCAGGAGATTTCCTTGGTGGATTTAACAAAAAAATATCAGGAGATGAAACAGAGGAAAAGGCAGCCTGGTGCATTCTTGTTTTAATTAGACCTTGGGTGGAGGAAGGGGGGTGAGGGAGGAACAGAATCACTGAGATGCACATTAAGGTGTGAATGCAAACACACACACACAGACAATCCTGATCATTGGGACTCAGCTTCTCCTCTTTCACAAGCTTTTGGAATTGCAAACAGACCATGGATCTCAGAGTAATGATTTCTTTCCAGCCTCTAAAACAAATCCACATTCATCTCAGGAATACGGAAGTGCTGCAGGTGAAATACATGTTTCTGTTGCCTAAACAAAAAGCTTCAACTGTAACTAATGCAAAATTAAGAACAGGGACAAAAAAAAAGGAATTGAGAGTACAGCAGAGACGATCTAAGCATTCATTAACAATGAAACGTGGGTCTAGGGAGAACCATTCCTGTTTTGAGAGTTGTCTTTTTTTTCCCTTTTATTAAGTATACTATATTCCAGTGAATTTCCAATCCACTGGTTTGACCTATGAGTCATTGGTGCTACTTGAGATCTGCAGTGTACCCCTTTTGGCTTGAATATGTAGGTGTTACCACATGTTTCTTGGCCCCAGCAGCATGGCACTAACTCTTCATGCTTTACTCTGATCACCACTGAAACTGCCTGTGATTTCAAAGTGAGAAACTTGGGAGGGGGTAGGGGGTGGCTTGGCAAACAATCTCAACACTTCTGTGAAATTTTGTCTTTTTTGGTTACTGCCTCACCTAGAAAAACTTCTTCCCTTGAATGTCCGTGGGAAGCAAAAACCACAACGAATTGCTCTGGAATTAATTTAGAGCAGTTTTAATGCATATTTATGAGTCTTTCTTCTCAGTATCTAACCAGTTGTAGGACCAAGACAGCTTCTTCTAGCAAAAAGAAAATGTCAAATAATAATTAAAAATGTAATTAAAGAAAATAAAAGTCCACCTCTCTTCAGCTGAGATGGCTCTTGGGCCACCTCTAGCAAGAGCCAGGGAAACTGAGCTTCTGATTCCTGCTTTTTAAATGTTAGATCCCAAATTTCACAGGGTGTCTTTAACTGACACCAGCATTGTTTTTAGCCCTCGGGACACAATGTGCCCCCAGGGCCAGGTGGATAGGAATGGGGACACTGCTGGCTTCCTAGATATATTAGGCATTTTCTGTGGGTAATCCATTATGGAAGCACCCACAGAAGCCAGGACTGCACTGGGGGGCTGTCCCCACAGTTCTGGCACGTGAACAAGATGACTGCCATCTGCAAAATCTGAGCAGCGTTTCATAAACAGCTAAACACAGCTAAAAACAAAGAGAGAGGAAAATCTCTCCACAGCCCTGCTCCTGTGTCAGGGCCCGATAATCTACTCTCAATTACAGCATTATTAACTGAGCCCTACACCTGGCCCCTCTCGTTTGCAGCTATTCCTGTTGACAATGGCACTGATTAGCTGGTACAGCCCTGAAATGGGTTTATCCCTCCATATCCAGCACCCTCCTACAGTTCACATCTCACAGGCAGTGCTGGTTTGCAGGGAGGGAGCAAGGTTTGTGCAGAAGCAAGATGAGATTCAGGAGATACCAGGGGAAGGAGAAAGCTGCCCCCCATGTGCAGACCAAATCTACCCAAGGACAGGGTAATAACTCCCCCAGCAGGTCTGAATTCCAGCTAATTACAGAACCAGCTGATGGCTGATAAAAACAAGGCAGATCCACACCTCTGCTCTCACTTAGTAGCCTGTGGCTGCCAGCCAGTAAGAAGAGTGCGAGTATTGATTTGATTATCTTGTTTGTCCACCTAGACCTGCTAGTTGCATCTGCTCTTCCCAGTTCAAATGAAGTGTTTTCCACTGATTAATTAATTTTAATTTGTTTTTGCTTCAAGTGCAAGATTTGGTTTTCATTGACGAGTGAGTGCTCATATTCCAAAGCTGCCACACTTAACAGATGCCCCTGTGCTGCTCAGAGCTGAAGTTCTCCCATTTTGCTAAAAAGTACTTTATGTATTGACTCAAACTTCTTTTTTGCCTGCGTGGTTTCTAGAAAAAACAAAACTGCATCATTTAACAGCTCATCTCTAGGATGGAGGCTGCCTGGAGTGCTATGGGAGTCCTTTTGAGCCAGGCCCTGGGGTTTCCTCACCTCCTTTCCCCAGGTTCTCTCTGGTGCAGGTCCAGCCACGAAGATTTTATGGCCAAGGAGGGGGATTTCCCCCAGCATGTGAACCCTTGGCTGCTGCCAGCATTCCCAGTAACATACCCATGGCCACAGCCCTGCGGCTGTGGAAGGGGGCAGGCAGGTGAAGTTTCACTCCTTTCCCTTCAGTTAGTGCCACCAACAATTTGCTTCAGCCCAGTTCATTAGCAAGTAGCACTGTGTTCTGTCGTTAAGGCCAGGGAAATATGAATAATAAAATGCCTGAGTATCAGTATTTTGCCTAATGCTCCTAAAGCACATGAACAAGCTCTAAATGCCAGCAATGCCAGGAGACTAGCAGTGTGAGGGAATTTATGGGGTAGCAACACCCATGTCTGGCTCGCTCCTGCTGAGGGGACAGGCTTTTTCTGTGCCAGGAGCAGCTGTAAAAACCTGAGCCCTCCCTGCACATTAGCAGTGTTTTATAGGGGATTTGCAAAGGAAGGAAATGATATTTACCTTTCTGGCAATAGAGGGAAACTGGGGGAGGAGGAGATTTTGGAACTGTCCCAGCACAGACCAGGATCAAAGGCAGGACAGGAATGCAGCCCAGCAACCAGCAGCTCTTCTGGGATCTGTGGCACAGTGAGAGCTATCAGAGAATCATGAACACTGCCTCAATTTTCCTATTTACCCAGAAACGTGCAAAATTGGACAGCAGTCTGTTTTGACCTGCCAGTGTTATCCCTGGGGAAAGGCAGCTGTGGTTTGTACCCTGCCTCCTCAAGCAGCAAAGACAGATGTTGCTGTGATGTTGCCTGAAATCACTGTGCTGCCCAAACTTTTCATCCCACTGATGAATTAGCCGCTCAGTGGAAAAG
Organism: Hypocryptadius cinnamomeus; assembly: GCA_013400635.1. Taxonomy (NCBI): domain Eukaryota; kingdom Metazoa; phylum Chordata; class Aves; order Passeriformes; family Zosteropidae; genus Hypocryptadius; species Hypocryptadius cinnamomeus. Next base: position 87,570 of record VYZP01066391.1, read on the forward strand.
AATTGAGCCAGAAAGAGATCTCAGCCAGCCTCAGATATCATCAGCTAAAGATATCATCAGTCAAGCAGGGATTGCTGGCCAGGTGTATCTCAGGATTATGTCTTTACCATGGATTTCTAAATTGCCCCAGGACATTCATGCAAATAAGGTAATCTGGTCTGGATGTCTATTTAGAGGGGTGGTGACTCTGCTGATGGGCCAGGGTGCTGCTGGGCTCTTGTGTGATGCTGTGTTGGGACATCCCCCCCACCTCGGTTAGACCCATCCAAGGCTCCCACCAGCAGAAAAACTTATGGATGTGTTGTGGGTGCGAGGGATGGGCCAAGGGAATTAGAAAGTTAGAAGATGAGGTGAACAGCAGGGCACAGAAAAAGACAGGAAGATTAATGGCAGGGACACAATCAAAAACAAAAGTTAAAATGGAAATGTTAATCATTTAAAAGAGGGCCTCAGTGGAATTACTTGCTTTATGGCTCAGAATAAAAAATAGAAAGGGGAAAAGAAGGAGGAGAAGTTCCACTAAGAATAATTTAGTGCTTTGTGTAATGAGCTGCCTTTCTTTTCGGTAGTTCCCTCTGGTGTCTTATCACTTACCCTGTGATTGACTGAGTCCTCTCTTTGCCTGCTCCTGCTAAATGGTGATTTGCCATCTGGTAGTCATAATTTCTTTTCTTTTTTTTTTTTTTTATCCTATCCTATATTCTTTTGTAATTAGAAAATAAATTACTTTCTTTTTTTTTTTTTTTAACTGAAAAAGAAACATGTCTAGCATATTACTTACAGATGACAGTTGGTGTGAGCTCAGCAGCGAGGCAGAGGGAAGGGACTTGACTCCTGTCTCATTTGGACAGTTCCCAGCTGACATGCCAATGGATGTGTCAGCTTTTCTGCAGAGAGCACTGGGTGCTGAGAGAAGGGCTGGATGAAGCAAGCAGTGGCCAATGACTTCAGTGAGATGAAAAAGCTCCTATCTGAGATGAAAAAGCTCCTATCTGAGGAAGAACAGGAAAGATGAAGGCTCTGATGGGCTGGTGCAGCATGATAGCCTGAGCCTGCTGCTCCGTGCAGCTCTGCACAGGACCTGTGTGAGACTTGAGCTTTGCACTCTGTCTCTGTTGCCACCAGCTGTGGAGGGAGCCTGGAGTCTGCCAGATGCTGAGCAGCCTGTCTGAAATCAGGGTGCAGGATCTCCCCCTCAGGGCCAGCAGATGAGCGCTGCAAATGCCTAATTGCAACCCCATTTCTCTTTATCTTGTTTCAGCCTCTTCTCTGCAGCCTGTGTGCTCACCCTGGCTGCCACGCTCCCATTATATCTTTGTACAGCAGCAGCTCTCTCTGCTCTCATTTCAGTTGCCTCCTCAAGGTGCTCCAGTAATTCAAGTGATAAATAATAACAATAATAACGCAGAAGTCAGTTGAATTGAGCTTGATTACTCTGTGACTGAGTTTGGGCTTGATTGACTGAAAGCAGCACACATCCCCCCAGTTGTTATCCCGAGAGCCTCATTTTCTCAGTGCGGTGTTGCTTCTTGTGGCCTCAAACCCACCGGGCCTTGAGGCCTCTGCCAACATACAACCCCATCATTTCCAGAAAGGCCCCACTCGAAGGCACTATCTGAATTTGCATTTTTGGCACATCATATAATGAGGCAAAAAAATGACAGGGACAACATCCCGTTTCTGTACAGTGCCAGCAGAGATGCGTTTTCCCTTCTTTTCTAGGCAAGCTCAATGTGTTCTGGGAGGGAAGGCATTGGTTTGATGTGGCTTCAAAAGGTAGTTTTTTCCTGGTTAAACTGGATGCATCCACACATTCCTGAGTTTACACCACGTGCCTGATGGGTTATGTATTTGTGTGCATTAACTTGGAGGGAAAGAAGCACAGCCTCTAAAGCAGGAAAAGATGTAGTAGGCATGTGTTCAATTTTTGGATATCAGTCTTTGCCCCAACTTTTTCCCTGCAGGAGCCATGAGTGGTCAGTTGTTGAGCTGCCTGGTCTCCTTCCGCCCAAAACTGGAGATAAAGGGCAGTTCCCCAGGGGCAGCCTGGCTTTTTCTTTCCCCTTTTACACTAACTATGCTCTGCTCTGGTGCTTGCATTCTGTCCCTGGTGTGGGTCTGTGCTGTGTTTTCAAGGAAGATGATGGTATCAGAGGTGGGTGGGGCATTTGGTAACACCTTTGGTTGAGCCCAAGAAAGACAAAGAATTGTCTCTGTGAAATGGAGGGTGTGGTTTTTGGTTTAATATGGATGAATGAAGAAAAAGGAGGGAAAGAAAACAACTCATTTTTACTCATTCTCTAAGCAGCAGTCACTGTAGTGCTATAGCCAGGAGCATCTGAGAGACAGAAGGAATTTGAGTAACAAGAAAATGCTGTTGTACAGACCTAATTATAGTAATTGCACCTGTTAGAGAAAACAATAAACAGTAAAATGAATAAACCTTCCTGGGACTCATTTTATCAATGAAGCGTGACCATGTGAAAACTCCACAGAGAAAATCTACAAGGAAGGCGTAGTGTACTCAGACCTCCTCCTCTCTGATCTCCCATCCTGTAATCAGATGAACAAGGTAACCAGAGTAAGCCTTGTGCTCATCTGCTGGCTGTGTGCAGATAAAGATGTCCTGCTAAAAGGATACCTTCTCTGTTTCAGTAATATCTTCCCACTCAGGGCATTTACAGACATGTGGCTGCAATCTCCTGATGCTTAGGACAGAACTGTGCACAAGTCCTCAAAACCCTGCAGAATTTGACAGTTATCCTAAGGGTGGTGGGGAAGTCTGTTGATTCTCCTCAGTCAGTAGATTGGTCAGGGATGCTGTTAAAAAACAGTTCCATCTGTGGTGATAACAAGCTCTTGGGTACAATCCCAGAGTCACTAGGAGTGGTGTGGAAAGGACTGTGTTTTATGTGTTTTAAATGTGTTAACAAATCACTCTTCATGCAACATGGTGAAAAATCGCTCCTGCTCTACTGCCTTCCCACCTCTCATGGTCCCACAGACCTCATCCCTCCCTCAGGATCCACAAGATCCTACTTGGTGTCTCCTCCTACTGAAGCAGTTCCCTGCTCCTGGCTGTCTTTGCCCCTTCTCTCCCGTCCTTTTCCGAGCTCCCAATTATAGCTGCTCTGCACTGCAGAGGCACATCTAACACTGAGCTTTGCATGCTTCTGTGGTTAAAGCACACAAAGAGGATTAGCCTCTTTAAAGAGTTAATGCTGGGTTTTTGCATCCAAAGATCCCAGAGCAGGGGAAGTGTCATTAGCAGTGTCTTGTGGATGGCAAAATTGAAGCATGAGGAGATGAAATGAATTTGCTTATTGGATGATTATTCCCTTGCCCCATTTACCTCACATCTCAGAGCCCACGTCCTGGGCCAAAGCCCTATTATATGACATACAGCCCAGACAGAGGCAAAGCCAAAGAAACAAGGAATCCTGTGATACTAAATCTCATTTCTTCTTTTCTTTTTCCAAGAACTCTGGCATGTACAAAAGGACAAAGAAACATCCCAATCTTTGTAAAATGTCTGAGTGACAGCCCTGGTGTCTGCAGTCCTTCGGGCACTTTCTGAATGTGCTGAACAATGACGCCTCCAAAATATTGACCCAACAGCATGCCTCGGCCCTGACTCGGGGGGAAAGAGATGAATACTCTCTTTGATGACTGTCACCATTGAAAATCAGCCTGTGTTATTGTCAGCTGGAACAAGAGAGCTTGTAAGAGTCACTTGGTGATGCAAGCTTTGAGTTGCCAGCTTCTGGGAGCTGCCTTCAAATCACTGCTGCGGAAAATGGTTTTTTCCACTTCTCAACCAAGTCTGCCCTGGTAGGTAAAGGTGTCCATAACTAATTGGTAATAACTTAGGCCAGATCTAAAGGAAACTGGACAAATAATTCCTGATGAATAATTTATTGGATGAATTTTGCCCCTTTTTCTATTTGTGAATTTTCTATGCTTGCAGTGTTGATTTCTCCAGCTAATTGGTCGTTTGAAATTGTTTGCTGATGCAAATACTTCTTGGTCTGCTCTTTTCTCTAGGAGAAGTTCATTAAGAGTATCCCCAAACCAAAAAGAATTGACTAATTTTAATTGGTCACAGAGGCCACATGGCATAAATGCATTGTGTGGCATGAATATATATTTTTTCAATTCACTGACTGAAAGTATTCTTTGAGACTGTTGTTTCCTTTCAAGTGGGATGTTTTTGCGAGCATCCCTTCTAGTCAATATGCCTGCTGGTAACTCCTGCTACAGAAACTCAAACAGATTCCAGAAGATGATCTAAAGATACTGGAAAAAAAAAAAAAAAAAAAAAGAATGTGGAAAAGATGTTTGAATGGAACTGGATGTGAAGTTACTTCTGTGTGTGTAGGAATGCTTGTATTTGTGTACCTGCATAAGCACAGATATTGCTATTTTATTCAAATTAGTTTAAAAGAGACTTGCATTTGCTTATGGTAAAAAGATAAACAGACACACGGAATTAAAAACATTAAACTAAACTCTGCCTCTCTTCTAGGTGACACTGTATTATTATCCCTGCTTTTGACCCAGGCAGAACAGCGTGTGCTCCAAGACATGTACCAGCCACCACAACATTGTTTTGTTGTCCTAAGGACTTCAGAAGGGCTGCCTGAAAGAAAAGCTGAACCTTGGGCCTCTTCCACTGGCATGAAACTCCAAGCTCACACCTTGTATCACAGCATCTGTAACATGCAGCAAGCAGCAAAGAGGTTCAGACGTGGAGCAGGGAGGGTGAGAACAAGCCAGCCAACTTGATAATGAAAAGCAAGCACTTGGCCTTGGTGTGGAGCATCTCAGATAAGTAGTTTAATTGGCAAGCTCTGGTGCTGGAAGGAGGGAAATCTAAGCTAAATTAAAAGATTAAAATGATATTTTTTCATCAAGTGGCAAAATGGAAGAAGTGGACAAGTCTGCTCAGGAGAAAATGAGCAGAAAGGAACTGTGAATGTTGTGAAAATATATCCATTAGACCTGCCTTATCGAAACGTGCTTTTGCCAAGCATCCAGCCCTGCATCTCCATGGCAACATGGCCTCGTCAACAGAGAAGAAAGTGTTTTTGTCAGGATGGGCCCAAACACGTAAAAGCCATTTCGATTTGGGGGCAACACGATCTTCTTCAATCAATACTGCACACATAGTAATGACTCCTGCCACTTTTTTCATAAATCCCCACTTTCTGCTTTCATTTCCTGTGGTTTGACATCACTGTGAACTGGAACTAGGTTTAAATTTCCTACAGTTTTCAGCCCACCCTGCCCTCATCTGCAACACACAAAGCCTCCTGCAGCAGCTTCCTCCTTTGTGACACTCTGATACAGTGTGCTCACAGGTGGGATTAGCCTGGTCTGAAATATGAGACAGGCTTTAAAGAATGCCCCAGTGGCACTATCCATGGATGTAACAGCTGGAATTCTGGTCATGGCTGAGATGAGGGGCCTGGCAGAGGATGGGGACTCTTTCTTTCCAGCACTTACCTCTAACAGGATGCAAAATTTAATGGCCTGAGCATCTTGACTCTCCAAGAAATTGTGGTTCCTCTTCTAGGTGTGGTTGATAGGCCTTCTCTCCACACCCTGTGAGTAAAAATGGGGTTTCTTCTCTCTTTCCCCCCTTTATTTCCAGTTTGAGATCTCATTCTTCTTGCCTGCCAGTTGAATGCATTGGACTTTCCAAACAATCAGCTCAGCAGTACAACCACAGAAACCACCAGGTGGCCAAAGGAATTTCCGTGTGCAGGCAAGAGTCTGCAAGGATGTGTGCTGGGAAGGGAGAGCTGGAATACGTAGGAGATGTAAATGCCTATCTCTACTTTTCATTTAAATTAGTGGGTCTTAAGCATATGATCCAACATATTGCAGCAGGCTGCTAAATGCTTTACTGTGGAATTTACTAAAGAAATATAAAATATCTTTTTTCATAATAACTGCAATCTAGCTAGACTTAAAGCAATGCCCTTTCTGTTGTTTTATATTCTATTTTGCCATTTGTAGAGGGATTTTTGAACGTATCTCCAATTGAGAGAACATATTTAAACCCCATTGAGAACTGTGATTTGGTGAAAACAGAGGCAAAGAGAATTCCACATTTGTGTATTTTACAGGCAGAGGGAAGCTCTTTGGACAGACAGGTATTGCTGCTTCTGAATGTTGCATGAGGGTCAGTGATTTGGATCCTGCCTGTTCCCTGGAGGCCTTCAGGGGTTGAAGAGGGGCCATTTGGTGATTGACATGTTTGATTCTCAGATGAATATCCCAGCCCTGTAAGCACACTCTGCATGTTGGTGTGGCACCCTTCATTGCTGTGGCCACAGCCTGGAGGAAAAGAACACAGGGAGATGTGTTTAAGTTACATTATTGCTATTAAATTAATGTTATTAATTTAAGTTACATATACACTATTAAATTAATGACTTGAATTAAGAAAGAAGCTGTCATTGCTAAACCACACACTGTTTACAGATGGGTTTATTAACTCTGGGCTTGAGTCATCCCCAAGTGAGGCAGGAGATTTCTCCATAAGAGTCTGTCATCAGTGCAGCTCTACACAGTCTGCATCACTCTCTACCACAGCAAGCCCTCAAATGACCTGCACTTGCTTCATGTACCTGGCACAGGGAGTAGAAACCCCTCTGAAATGAGTGATGACACCTCCCTGCAGGCAATGATACACTGGATGGGGTGCAAGTAAGGATCTGTGTGTCCTCTGTTTGTCTGGCCGTGTGTCTGTCTAATCACTCATCATGGGCTGAGTGGTGGTGCCACCTGGAAGTTGTCTGGCAAGTTGTGTCCTGAGCCAGAAGACACTTAGAAAACACATACCAGAATTGTTATTTTGGTTCCTTCATTCTTGAGTGGAAATTTTCATGGTCATTTGATGATCTGGATGACTTTCCTCCTTGGTGGCTGCAGTAATTGGTAAGAGAATTGAGAAGGATTTGGGCAAAGACAGTTTTTATGAGCATCTGGTGTTGACATGGGCTCATCCTTTCCAACCATGACAGAACAGTCCAGAAAATGGTTTGTGCACTGAAAATCATGAGCTGATCATATTTTGACAGTGGTTTTTCAGAATTTTTCCAGAAAGTAAATCTCTTACCACGCTTCTAAAATGAAACTCATCTATCGGAAATAAATTTGCTACCACTTGAAGGTAGCACCAGGGAAGAAAAGAGACCATTTTCCTCCTGGCTTCTCTTGTAACAGGAAAGATGAAGGTGGTGGCAGCCTTCAGCAAGACAGCATTTATTTTCTTACACCTTGTTTTCTCCTCTTTCTTCTTGCAGAGCAAGACCTTTCGTGTATTTGGTGTCCTGGGGGTTGAAGAGGGACTTCATTTTACAAAAGCCAGATTAGGACTAGCAAAATGAAGAGAAAAAAAACCCATTTAACTCCTTTTCCCAGTTTAGTGATTTCTCTCATTCAGCCCTGCTTTTGAATTCTTCTGAAATTGGAGAGTTCAAGTGAGACCAGGAGCTGTCACTTTACGACAGTTCAATTTCAGTCCATCAACTAAATGCATCTCTTAAGAGGTGATTTATGCTGTGTCCCCTCCCAGTTCTTCTTCATCTGCTCTGGGCAGGGGTAGGCCTTTTCCACTGAGGTTTGGGGTAGGCTTTGGACTATCAAAATCTGAATCTGTTGAATCCTGCAATTAAAAATGTCATTGCAGCATAGTATGGGGAGGAGGAATTAGGGTTAATGTTTGGGTAAAAGCTGGCTCAAAAGCAGCACACCACAGGGTTTACTCCATTCAGGGGAAATCCAGGACTTGTGCAGGATGCAGCAGATTGAGTTCAGTCTTTTTGTCTTTGAACTGATTGCTTCCAGTCCCTCAACACAGATGGGCTTCACAGGGCTGGTGGAAAATGCATCCTAAAATCACTGGAATCTGGAGAAGGGTTTTTTTTCCTGCCTGCAATCAAGTCCAAGGATATTAATTAGATGCTGTGCATATGTTTGGTTCATTGAGACAAAAGTTAAGGCAGCCTTTTCTCAGCAGTGGGAGCCATCCCACTGGAATACTGATTAAAAAGAAGCAGGGTTGATAGGAGTAGATGAAAAGGAGGTGAGTGTATGAGGTGGACCAGTGAGCTGGGAACCAAGATGGCAGGGTTTATTTCTGCTATTAATTCTTTCTGCAGCCTGCAGAAAACTTGCAAACCTGTCAGTGCCTCCATCTCCAAAATGAGAACCGCTCCAAAGTTGTGGTTGTGTTGTCATATTTTTTTTCCTTTAGTGAGAATTAATTACTGTCTAAAAAGCACTTTGGGATCCCAGAATGAAAGGAGCAAAACAAATACAAAGCATTCTATTGTTTTGATATCTCTCCTACAGACCACAATGGAGGCACCTTGCCACTCACACAATTACCTTCCTGCAGCTGCAGCCTCTTAGGCAGTTAATATATGCTACATCTCTGCATCTAGGTCTGGAGAAAGACCCAGACCCTCCCACCCATCATTTACTCCCCCTCTCCTCATCCTTCCCCTCCCTTGCTCCCCGTTGCATTAAAAGAAGAGATGGCATTAAAGTAACTTTATCTCTTTGGTGCACACATCTACAAACTCAATGGCTGGCAGTGTTATGAGGCTTATTGCTGAGTGCGTAATGACTGCTGCTTTTTTGGATGAATGAATTCAGTGGGTGACAGGTATGTAATTCATGGCTTTGTAAAAAGCTTTGAGAGGAAGTGTATGAAATGTACTATATAAATGTCAATACACTGCACACTTTAAAGCCTGTGGGTTTAGTCATAGGGAGGGTAGATTTAAGGGGGAGATCATAAATAGCAGAAGAACAGCTGGTTTCCCTGGGTAATGATGACTGAAGATCGGAGTGGTGACTGCTTAAACATACCTGCTTGGTGGAGGTTATTGCATAGACCTCTCTTCCACGATCTCCAAGCACCTCACACTCTGCAGTGCATTTATTCTCCAGATAGGGGAGGGTGTTATCTCAACACGTGGAGTTTGGGTGTCTCTGGGGAGGAAAACAGGACTGGCAGAGAGGGGACCCCTGACCCACTCCAGCCCCCCAGCCTCTAAGCATTGTGCCTCCAGACATGGTTGCTGTGGTGCTGCTGCCTGGGCTGAGCACAAATGGGAGCTTTGGTGCAATCCCGTGCCCACACCAAACCCTCTCTGCACCCCCAGCACTGGCAGTGTCCTGTGCCTCTCCTTGCACAGAGAGGCAGAGCCTGGTCCTCAAGGGATGGGGACACTGACCTCTCTGCTTCAGAGACAGCAAATATTGACAGCCTCTGTGCAAAGGAGCTCTACTTATTTATCCTAAACCAGTACATCCACCCTGGAATATAAGTAAGGGCTGCCGAGGAAGCCTTCACTGAACTTGAAGGAATGCCTGTGGGTGCCAAGGCCTGAGAAGAGACTCATATTTTTTTGGCCATAAAGTTCCTGCAGCAGCCAGCTCTGCCATTAATTGTTTCCCTGTAGTATTTTTGTTATATATATATGGAGTAATGCCTGAGGGAGCTGCATAAAAGGACCTTTGGGGCTCTTGATTCTCTTGTCTAACTCGGAAAACTTCAGCTCCAGTATTTATCACCAATTAATGTCTTTGCATGGCTGATACTTGTAAAGTGTTTACTTGGCTGAACAAGCACTGTTTTGTCCAGAAATAGGATAGAGATACATAAGGAAGTTACCAGCATAGGCAACAAGTTACCATACATCAGCAGATGATGCAAAAAAAATAAGCATTTCAAGTTAGCTTGCTGCTTTTTTTTTACCTCCCTCCCTGCAGATTACCCTGCCTAATTACACTGCCACATGAGAGAAAGATTGCACATTCCTTTCTTCAAACATGATGTGAGAAAAGACACTGAAAACCTCCAGTTCTTCTCATTAAGGTGTGTAAATCCACTTGGGTCTAATCTGGAGAGAGGATTTTTCATCACACAGGTTTACCTTCTCTCCACCCTTTGGTTGTACCTTTCTGGGGGGGTCAGCACAGCCACAGCCCAGGATGCCTGTGGGCTCCTGCAAGGCATCCAGCTGCAGCATTAACCCTGCCCATGGCTTCCTGCTCTGCCAGCATGCTCTGCTCCAACCTGAGTGAGGGCCTGCAATTAAACCTGGAGAAATAGTGCACTGCCTTTCATGAGCAGCTCCACAAGCAGCAAAGGGAACTGGTGAAGAGGATTTATTTAGCTTCTCGAGGAGCTGGATATGTTAAATGTTATGACTTTTTAGGACTCGTTGCAACAGAGGCCATAAACAATGTGTAGCCGTAGAAACGAGCAAAACAAAAGTCTCTAAATCCCAGCAATATGAGTGAGAGCTCAGGACTGCTTCTTGGCTAGTGCGTCTGCACTTTCCAGGGCAAAAGGTGTGAAACACAGCTTCTTCTGCCAGCACCTCTGCTCCTCCTGCAGGACAGCAGCTGCTTCAGGTGCCATGGTGTGGGGTGGATATGGACTCCCTGCTACAGGTGAGCACCAGGAGACCCTGCATGTCAGAGCTGTCTGCACCAGAGGGGAATGAGGCACAGAAACTCTGTCACTGACTTTTATGGGAGTATTTAGACCTCTGAGTCCTGCATCTTGAGCACTGGGCTTGGGACACCAAACCAAAACCACATATGATTTTTACTTTGCACATACTCACCTCTAATGTGGAGGTGCCCATTAAGGTGTCACCTTTCTTGACACCTCCAGTGTGCAGCAGAGATACCATTTCCTTGGGGAGAACACAGCCCAAAGGTTTTTTTTTCCTGCCATGTTCACTTTGTGGCCTAGTGACTTATTTATTGCTTTCTGCATCCTGCACTTAAAACCAGTTATAAATTTCCTCGTGGACTTTTTCCTACAGTGACCCTCACCTTAGTGCTTCTCAAAGATTAAATTATCTTCCTGCGTTTGCTCAGGTTCGTAGCAGAGCTGCAGGAAGAGGTTCCAGCATGGGATTCATCCATGGAAAGGCTGAGGAACACTTTCCTCTCCCTTACTTAGAGATGCTGAGTAATGCAGGGAATCAGATTTTAAGAGGCATTGCATTTTCTGCTTTCTCTGTACTCAGCATCCTTCTTGGCAGCAAAAGAATATATAACTTTGGGGGTAAGAGAGTGCAATCTTGTTTCATGAATCTTTATTCTCCTCTATTCATTATAAACCTTTATTCTGCCCTTTCACTTCCTTTTTCTTTCTTTCTTTTTTTTAATATGGTTTTCTTTCTTTTCCTACTGTCTTTCCCCCTCCCCCACCACCCTTTTTTTGTCTTTATCTTTCTTTTCTTCTGATGCCCTCCCAGCTTTTCATTACTGTCATCTTTTTTCCCAGCCACTGAACCCTTGATGTTGTTCTAATTGACAGACGGGGTTTAAAAGCACATTCGAAAGCGCCTGTCTTTTTAAATAGACTCCTGTCTCATCAAAAGATGTACAGCAACATTCCATTAGAGCACATCATTTGAAAATAGATTGAGCTTTTAGCAACTGCACTCATATTTTTATAGTTAGGCTGTTCTGCTGGGATCGTCCCTCCCCCTTGCCAGCCCCCACCACCTCCTCTTATGGGGAGGGAAAGGGGAAAAGATACATTAAAGGGAGATACGTGAATGTTTTGTTTTGTTTGGGTTTTCTCCTCTGTGTGGCTCTTGGGTGCTTGTTCTCCAAGTTATTTCTCATGGCCACAGCACTGAAAGTTTTGGAATGAAAAGGAGGATGTGAAATGCACAGATGCTGACGTAAATGCAGACATGGCTAAAGAGCAGCAAAACATTGGCTCTTGTTGCACTGCATTGTCTGGTATTTCATAAATGGGGGTTCAGCCATGGCCTTCCCAACCAGTTTGTGCTCAGGGAATTCAGAACCTGCTCTGCACTAAGGCAGACAAGGAGGTGGTCAGGGAGACAGCTCTGCTCCACAGCCATGCCCATGTGAGCTTTTAGACAAGATCTCCTGGATACCAAACCCACGGTAACTGCTGGAGCTGAAGAGGCTCTGTGGGGACAGCAGAATTCTGGAAAATGCCCAGTGGTGAAAAAGCCCTGAACCCACGTTGACCTTTGTCAGTTGAAAGCCAAGCCGGCCACAACTGCTGTGGCCTTTGAGTTGTGTGGGGCTGGAAGGGGAAGATCAGAAGCGCCAGTGAGGTCAGGCTTTGGGCTTTGGGCCTTGTCCCATGTCTGATGTTGTTCAGTGCCCCTGTCCCTATGCAGCCACCTCAGCAGCTGTGATCCTGAGTTGGGTGTGAAAGTAGGAAGACTTTAGGTGTCCTAACAGAAGAGAGTGAAATGTCTGAGAGAATTGGGAGCCAGGGAAGGTACAGAAACCCTGGGTTTCTCCTGGTGGGACAGAGAACTGAGCCAAGATTGCACTATCCTCCCATTTTCTTCTGGGCAGCTGTGAACATCTACTACAATGTGCATTTTTCCTTATTGCTTGGAGTGATGGCTCTGCTCAGTTTTTACATTTAGAACATCAAAGAAGATGAAGATGGAAAAGGTCTTGCAAAGGTCTATTAGATTATGTAGTTCCTTCCGTTACCTCTAAAACCCCTCCAAATATTGTGTAATGAAAATTATTGTGTTCCTGAAATTGCTGAAGTTTAATTACCATCTACTTGGTAATCATATTGAGATGCAACAATATACTTTATGAGGTCATCATTTATGAACTACAGTTCCTTGCTGTTCAACATCAGGGCTACTTCTGTCACCACCACCACTACACAGCAATTGCTCTTGCCTGAGCCTGAAGGCCCCTATTGTTTTACATTCAGAAGAAAACTGGTCCAGACTCAGAAGTTGGATCCAATTTTAATTTTAAACCTGCTGGAAGTACTTAGACCTGGGCATCTAGTGTGTGTTGAGAAACAAAGAGGAGATCCCCTTTTTAGACTCAGAGGTGTTTTTTGTCCAGAAGTAGGAGCACTCAGAGGGCATGGCAACCATCTCTGCACTGTTTGCTCCCAGTTATTGGCATTTTCCATTACATACTCCATTCTCTTAAAACCCTGCTGAGGGAAAGAGGAATGGCCAGTTCGGACTTGCAAAGGAGATGGGTGTGCAGGATATTTATTTACTGATTTTTCCAAGTCCTGAAGATCTGCCTTCATATAAACTGTCCCTTCAGTCACAAGACTGTCTGTTCACAGCTCCTCAATGTTTCACACAGATGTGTCAGTGGAAAACATTGTTTACCTTGGGGACTAAGCTTTCCTTCCCAAGCATAGGTAGTCAAAAGCTATTCCTGTTCTAAACCCAGCATTGATCAATACCTGGGTCTAATGATCCCCTCTCTCCACACCCCTTCCCAAGTTATTTACTCTTGCTATGCCACCATTAAGTCTGACAGGTACAGAAGCAGTAGGTACAATTTTCAGTCCCCACAAAACAGGAGCTCAATGCTTCCCTTTGCTTTTTCTGTCCCTGTTTCACGTGTAGTAATGATAATCTCTGTGGCTTTGTTGGATCCTCACAATAAACAGCTTCTCATTGATTAAAACCTCTACACTTGGCTCTGGCTGTGCATTGATTTTAGCTGCTGCTTGTTGTTTTGTGTACAGCACATCATAGAAATCAGAGGTGGAAAAGACCTATTAGGTATCAACTTAAATGTCTGAGTTTCCCCATCCCCCTCAGTCATCTGTGATCTAGCAGGGGATTATTCACTGCAATGTATTTGTGGCAACTTTTCCCAATCCCTCTGCAAATGGCCCAGGAACTGTCCTTCCCACACAAGACCCAGCCTCCCCTAACTACAGAGCTGGCATGAGCAGGGAAGCTGGTTCCTGGCCTGTTGCTCCTCTGTACTCAGTACAGAAAGTTTCTCTGGAGCCTTCTAAATACAGATACTTCCTTGGGGCTCTCTACTCTCAAAGGAAGACAGAAACAACCCAGGCTTTGAAGCGAATGGGTGTTTCTGTTACTCTCAAGCAGGATGCTTAGGTTCATAAAAAGAGCATCCCCACCCTCCCTATCATTTTACACCAGCCTTTTGAGAACCAGTTTTCCTGCACAGGTGAATAAGCTGGTTCAGAGGATTTATCCTTGTTGAAGATGGGAGCTGTTGCCACTGATCCACCCTCCAAGTTTTGATTTCTCTAGAGCAATTCCTCTCTGGTGCTGTCTGATTGCCAGTATTTCCATTATCCGAATGTTTGGTTTAAAGTTGGACTCAATGACCCTGGAGGCCTTTTCCAACTTTAATGATTCTATACTTGGGAGCCTGAAAACTTTTAAGCCACTGGCTTAAAGGCTGTTCTACTTTCTGCCTTCCAACATGACTCTCAGTCACTTCAGAGATGGATGGACCTCTCAGAGGAGCTGTGGAGGGGAGCAGGATGGGCAGTGCTTCTGTGCTGACCACTCCTTATCAGACACACACATGCAGATCAGAGACCTCCTGCAGCCTACTGATTTATGGGGGAAACTTCCCAGCACAGTGCAATAGAGGGAGCCCTGCAGAAGTGAATAACTCTGCTTGTTTAGCTTCCCAAGGCAGCTCATGGGAGAGTCAGTGCTGTGCAGAGGAGAGGACTACACTGCATGGCTGAGAGCAGATGCAGGTGAGGCATCCAGTTGTTGGCTGCACAGTAAATCCCATCCTTTGACTAAAAAGCAGGAAGAAGGGATAAGGCAGCTGGCAGACAACTTTTACACCTCCCTATTCCCAAAAGTGTTGAGCAGCTCTTGGCTTGGATGAGAATATTTTCCATTTCTATTGCCAGCAAAGTGCAGAACAATGGAGAACCGTCCCTTGTTTTCTGCTTTTCTTCTGAAAAAATACAGAGTTTCTGAGGACACATTAAATGGGCTGGATACAGCCAGCACAAATTCCACCCAAGTGCCCATTATCTCATGTTTCCCAGTGTTTGGCTCTAAGCCTGCAAAGGCACCCAGCCAAGAGGAACCAGGCCCTGGATGTGCTCACATCAGGAGGGACAGGTATCTCCTACAGTGAGTCCTACATCCCTGACTGTCCACCTTGGAGACCTACAGATGGAACTGTGGCTCCTGCACAGCCTGTGGCCCTGGTTTCCTTCCTCAGAACAGTGTGGTGCAGGGATGAAGGAAGCACCAGGTCGGCTCTGGATGGGGATTCTGGAGGTGTCTGAAGTCTACCCTGGACATCAGGCTCCCGAAGAGCACTGCAGAACCATGGAGACTGGGATGGACATGGGACAGAGAGGGAAAGCAAGTTCAGTGGTGTAACCAATCTGTAGGAGGAGCACCAATTCCCTAGAGAAGCAAGGGGCTGTGGTTGGAGAGATAGCAGGCAAGCAGTTTCCCAAGGCTATTTGTTCATCTTATTTCCAGGCTAATACCCAGACCTTCATGCTTGCTGTGATTGCTGCCTCTCTGAAGTCAGCTCTATTAACATCAGTGCTTGTGGGTATTGAAATAGAAAAGGCAGAGAGCAGGGGGAGGGAAATGGTCACATTTATTTGTGGACACACCACATTTCACCATCACTCACTGCCCTCCCTATTGCAACCCTTCCCTCTCAAATCCTGCCACTAAGCTGCTCAAAGCCCCAGGCACCAGCACCAATCCATCCACATGAAAACTGTACTGGCCACAAAGGTGGAGACCTGAATGAACGTGGAAATGAACGGGCACCACTCTCCTCTTTACCAGGGCCAACTGCCAAACCCACTTCAGCCACTTTTAAAGCCTCTTTGGAGGCTCTGAGGAGGGAGTTTTCAGTGCATTGGAGGAGGGGTCAGTAATGCTCCCCTCCTTCAGCAACCCTGTGCTGATGAACTGCACACAAAACCGACCTGAACCAAGCAAAAGTGTGGGTTTAGCAAGAGACTTCAGAAGAATTCCCAGCCATTTGCTCTGGTATGCCAACGTGAGAGCAAAACTTTTATCTCACTGTGCATGGGTTTACGTGTGTGCTGTAAAACCACTGTGTTATCACTTAAAAAGTTTGAAGAAGCTTGGTAAAATTTCCTCAAGCTTTTCTTTCAGGCCGTGTCTTTCTTTCGACATAGCTTAACTAGAAATTGGAAACTCTTGGCTGGTAACTTGTTTACTGATGATAGTTTCCACAAATAACTATGTATTTTGCTATTTTTCTTATCATTTCAGAAACACCCTGCTACCCAATAAATATTTCAACTTCTAGATACAGAAAGGGCTGATATTATCCTTAGCACAATGTAGGGCAGCGAAATCAGTGGTGAGGAGAGAGGATTGAGCCAACCAGGGTATGCAGGGTGGAAATGAGAGACTTTGGGGAAAATCAGCCATTGACAAAATTGGTTGGATAGTTCTGGTAGGTGGTAGGAGCTGGGAATCATTTTTGTTCACCGTTCTTTCTTCTCATTAGCAACAGTCTACACCCACATGAGGAAAATCAATAAATTAGACTGCTTCTGGGAGGCAGCAGACTTGGTATCTCTGCCAGTCACTGGCTGGCTGTGTGACCTGAGGCACTCAGCCATAACAAATTTCTCTTCTGCTTTCCTATAAGAAAGGAGGCAGAGGCAGGCTATAAAGCATGCTGGAAACTGCAGATGAAAAACACTAGCAGATCAGAGCTGGACTTGGTCTCTCTGATAATACATCAAGAATAATTATAGTTACTTCAAAAGGTTTTCCACTGGTTCACAGACAGTCTTAATTTTTGTTTGCCTCTCTTTTTGGCATTTGTCCAAAGTAACTTTCTTTTTGACAGTGATGTTTCCACTCAAGTAATTTTCTAGCTTTGTGTTTTCTTAAGCAGCTCCCAAAAAAAAAGAAAAAAAAAATATAAAAAAGCACACGGCCTACCTGGCTAATTGGGACAGTTGAAAAGTTTAGACTGCCTCCACAGGTGTCATATCCTAGCTATTGACAGCAGTAGGGTTATCATCTTTACTGGGAGCCTCTGCTGTTACTGCTGCCCTGTTTCTATCAGTTTCCTTAGATGGTTTTAGGCTCCATTTCTGCTACCCAGATCCTCAATGGCTCTGCTATCCTTTCCCCCATCCCTGTCCTCCCTTTCACAGTCTCAGGGTCAATGCACTAAGGTATGCTCAGACCCAAACTTTTGCTATTTTAGCAGCTGAGCTACAAGGCATTCTCACCAAAGGTTTGCACACTGAGGTTCCTCTGAGATTTTTTCCCCATGTGTGTGAACTTGCATCAGACCATAACCTCCTGTCAAAATTGAGGGAAAAATTGATGAGAGCCTGGGTTTAGGTTTGCACCAAAATCCACACATAGTGCCCAGTTTTCTCTGTGCCAACAGTGGTTATCATCCTATGGTGGACAGCCCATGTGTGCTGGTGAGGCCCCTTCCTAGGACTGAAGAGCATTAATGAACCTTTATGTCTCTGAGACCTTCAGATGGGCCACAATATAAATAAAGTCTATAATATAAAATAATATAAATAAAATGAAAAGAAGCCTTGTCCCAACAGGTAGTGCAGACACTTCAAGTAAGAGAAAATTAAGGTGTGTGTTTGATCTTCAGTAATAAGTACAGAAAAGGACTGTGCCCCTTGCTGGACCTTGTGCTACTTTAATGAAATTAATTTCATTACAGTTTAAATATGAAGACCTACTGGAAGATCAAATTCTGCATATAATGCTCTAGACTGACAGC
>VYZP01066394.1:2362-17896 GCA_013400635.1 Hypocryptadius cinnamomeus
GTTGATGGCAAAGTAGAAAATATTCTTCTAGTGTAAAGAGAAAGGGAAAAATAAGGAATGTGTTACTTCACTCAGAAAAGTAAGATGTTTGCATTTTTTAGCCTTCTGCTGTCTGTAAAAATCCTTGATTAAATACATTTCAAGAATGTTTTAAGGATCGCTTGTCAATTTGAAAAAAGAATTTTAAAACCCAAACATTCATTACTAAATTGTCTTTTATGAGACCAGTAGGATCTCTGGATAATAGGAATTTGTTCCAAAACAAAACAGTTATTTGTTCAGGGTGTGGAAGTTATTAATTATTTACACCTATTCCTACCTCAGTTCTACCTCTAGTTAAAATTCATGGCCTAGGCGCTCATCAAATATTGATTTTTACCAAAGTTGATGCTTTCCCTTTAACATTATTATAATGAGGGATAAAAATCAAATTGCCTTCACTGAAACTCAATCATTCTCACAAGCCATCTGCATTGATCTTTTTTCTAGGTTTTACCATAAATTATTCTATTCAATTAAGTAAACCCCACACATAATGACATTTTGTGAACTAAATAATTTATTGACTATTTTCAGCTAAACTTACCAGGCTCTGATGCACAGTTATTTTCATAACATTAATAGTAATATATATAACCCCCTTGTCAGGTTCTTTGTTTGGAAAGAGGAATCACCTGGGAGGTAGAAATCTCGTTTAGAAAAGAAACAAATTCTGCCATCGTCACATTTGGAGTGAGTCAATCCCTTCTATTTACCAAAATGAGGGGGGCTGCATGCAACACTTTCTGATGACAAAATAATTGCAAAATGATTTTCAGGTAAAAGTGGCTCTATTAGCAACAAGGATTGCAAACAAATTGGTAACAATTGGTCTGTTGTACACTTCACTGGTGAGATCTGATGGATATAGTAGCTCCTTGGAGGAGTTCAGAGAGTTCTCCTCCTCTGCAGAGTGGCGGTTGTGCTTCTGTCACATTCTTTTCACCTCCTGGCAGTTCATCTGGAAATCTGCCCACTTTCTAAATGAGTTTTGTTTCACATTTGAAAAGTCATTCAGCTCCTGTAGACTGAATTTTCAAGTGGAAAGCACGGTTTGTAACTCCTTCAAGCAAAGAGGAGGATTGCTCCCCCACATGAAAAGGTTGTGTTTTGTGTATAGCGGATTTGGGTAGAAACTGAGTCACAAACTTTAGATACTGATCACAAAACAGGTTTTTCAAAAATGCATAGATTTTAGGAGAACCTTGCCATAGCTGTGAAGGTGCAGTTGGTGTAGTTAATCATATATGGAAGGTTTTTTTTGGGTGTGTCTGGAGAATGCCTGCTGTGAGCTGTACTTAGCAAACAGACTGGATGCAAACAAATTGTCTGTTGGAAAAAGAAGAGCAAAATATACTTAGGTATTGTGGAGTATATATAGGTACATTTAATTGTTGAAGATGACACTGAATACAGAAATGCTTTTAAATAAGCAGTGCCAACACTATGGCATAGAAGAGAGTTTGGAATATGTGTTGTTTCTCTAATTTTAGTGTGAATTGTGCACTATGAGACTTTGTTTCCTTTGAAAATTGTGGTGGCCATTTGTGAGAAGCACTGAGAGAAAGTCAATATATGATAATAGTATTGCTCAAAAGCGAGAAAAACCCTAATGAAATCCAAACAAAACTCTCTGTAAAATAGTATGAAATGTTTAACTCACCTTAGAGAGCTTAGAATTTTTATCTTAATTTTATAAATTTTTTTTCTATTTGCATAAGAGCAGTGGTTCCATAGCACAAGTCAGTGTTGAGAGGGAGTAAGCACCCATAAAATTGTGTTGTGTTTATGTATTCTGGTGCCAGCATAGGAAAGGGTAATTGTTCTCCATTCCTTCTTTCAGCACAATCTGTTTTATGTACTGAAACAAGGAGTCAAACATTTCAGTCCATCCAGGATGGGAGTTTCCGTTAATTTCTTTCACTGCTTTTCAGCCTTTGAATTCTTTGGTGCCATCATTTTGAAAGGTTGCTACTGCTGCTCACACTGTGTCCTGCAATGTCTAAGCAAATAATGAATTTGCAGGTAAATAGTAAACTTATAAGTTTAAATGCAAAAGCTTGTATTGATTTAATTCCCCATTCAATCAGGTAATTTTGTGGTTCAGTACCCATGCATTAAAACATGTAGCCCAAACACAAAATACCACTTTGCCTTGCTCAGTGCTTGGAGTTACTCTCAGAAGAAAATAGAGCTCACTGTTGCTCTGTGTGTGTGTGCTTATCTGTGCTACTCTCTTTATGTTTGGATATGATAGGAATATAAAACATCCCAGTCTGCTGCCCTGACTACTTGCAGATTCAGGTTTTCTTGCTGCATTTGCTGGTGAGATGATGTTCATAAAATTGGGCCCTGATTGTGCCAATTTTGAGACTGCTGAATGGGAATTCCGATTTTAGTCTCTGTGTTACTCTTGTGCTTGCTGGGTAGGTGTCACACCTTTCACAATGAAAAAGATGAACAGAGTGCAGGATAGGCTCTCTCCTACATCCCACCCACTGCTTTCATTCATAAGAGGTAAAAGTCAAAGCTTTGCTGGAATCCTCCTCTGTCTTTGGTAGCATGGTTTGCTCTTTGCAGAGATTTAAGTGAAGAGGAATTCACCCAAGCATGAGTTGATTTGTCCTGTGAGCAACTGAGATTCTGCTGATTTCCAGTCCTTCCTTAGCTGTGAAGGTAAGCAAACATCCAATTGGTTGGTTGTGAACAGGGACTTAAGAATTTGGATCAAGCTCTTTTTCCTTTAGCTTCTTTCACTCCATGAAGGTGGTGGCCATATAGGTAATGCAAGCTTTGCTTCCTTGTGCTTTGGCTTTACTAGCACCAGTGGGACCTAAAGCTTTTTACTTCTCATCCTACTTGAGATTATTTTCTCTGAATTAATGGATATTTTGAATAAATCATTGTGAGACAGGGTAATGCATGCTGTAGGGGAAAAAAAAATCATTGAGCCAGCATATCTGAACAGGTTTCATGTCTATTACTCACATACCTTGTGAGGCCATTACATGTGCAACTTAATGAGGATTTTTCTATTTGAACCACAAAAGGCATATATGCCTGACTCACATGCCCAACTGCTAGACAAAGAGAATGCAACTCAAGCACACTAAGCTTTTCTTTATAGATATATTATCCATGAAGCACACAATGTTAGTGCTGTCAGTGTCCCACTGAAATGCTCTGAATGGATCAATTTATTCTTGTATCTGAAAAAATGATCAGCAAAAAAAAGGTGTCACTGCTGCCTGTATTCCAGCTAATGTGAAGTGTGTTATAGTTAACACTGAACAAGAAGAATTCATGCTGGGACATATTGTGAAATGTTAATTATGAGAAAAAAACACCGTTGGATTGACTGCCACTGCTTCTGATTCATGATAAGGGAATTCCCATAGGGAAAAGAACAAAATACCAACTGTGGTATTCCCCTTTGCTATTTTTCTGGGGAATCACTGCAAAGGTGATAAAGTGTTGGATATTCCTGTCCTTTCCTATCCAAGTTTTGTGGATCCAGACTGATCCACACTTACTTGTCTAATCTGCCTGCCGAGATGAAGGCATCACCAGAGGATGTCTTATTCCTTATTCTTATTTGCCTTTTGTGACTAATGCAAAAGCAATTCCCAAGTCCCAGGGACATCAGGCCCATCTTGACCCACACTGGGATAGGACCTGAGCAAGCACCAGCCCTTTCCTGATTCCCCCTGAAGGGTTGTGAACACCTGTGACCAGCAGGAGCTTTTTTTTTTTGTGCTCTGGGTTGTAATGTGTCTGAGAGGATAAAGGGATGAGGAATAAGGGTGCAAAAAGTCAAGGCCCTGAACTTATTTCAGGATGGACTGAATCACTACAGGAATGGACTCTCATCTCTTACAGAATCAACTGCCTTCCAGGTGTCTAAATTGGAACAGATGAGCTCCTCCCTTCCAGGTGAATCTGGAGAGTGGTGACTGAAGACATGGAAAGGGTTGTAATGTGCCGGGGGATCAGGACAAGTGTATCTGCCTCTTCTTACATCAAGGCATGGGGATGCTGGAGGGGATCTTCCTTTTCACCTGTCTGGGCTACAGTATTGTGCCCATGGCTAGTCAGTGAAAATGCTCCTGGCACTGTGCACTTTCCAGCCTGACTTTGGGAGTAGCACAGAATCATAGAATGGTTTGGGTTGGAAGAGATCTTGATAACCTCATTTCAATCCCCCTGTCACAGGCATGGATGCCACCCACTAGACCAGGTTGCCCAGGGCCCCATCCAACCTGGCCTTGAACTCCTACTTGAAACCAGACTAGGAAGAGGCACTGCCCAGGTGTGAGCAGCTGTGATGTGGAAAGACTTCAGCTGTGCTAATTGCACAGGTTTCAATTTGCACAGGTGCTGACACACCAAAGCCTGGGTGGCTGGGTCACTTTTATCTCCCCACAGATCAGTACCCATAGTACCAATATGCTGCAAGCCACATGCCTTGATTTCAGCAGCCAGTGTTTAGACTCAGCTGACTCTGCTGTTACTGTCAAGACTGGAATTGAGTGGGAAATGAAAAGCAGTGCCTGTGAACTTGCAGCCAGTGGAAACACAGTTGATTATTACAGGAGAACAGCAGATAATTCTGCAAATAACATGCTGCAACAAGTTTTGATTTGTTCCATCTTTAGTCTCTCATTTCAGTTTGAAGTATTGGGGATAAAGGCTAAATCTACAGGCTCATTGGCACAAACTCTAGCAAGTTCTGGAGCAAATTCTCTGTAGAAGATGAACTCTTAAACAGTTCATTGTCTTGATTTTCAAGTGGGAAGAGTTTGATGAAAGTCTAGTCATCAGCTGAGAAGCCCTATCTACAACTTTCATGTTGGGCTTTAGTAGCCAAAGAAGTGACTTGTCTTTTAGATTTTGATTTTAGAAGTCATCTCATCTTCTGCTCAGATTTTAAATTTTACGTTGTACATTAGGAATGAGAACTTCCCTTTCTAATGCCTCTCTATTTAAAAAAGAAAAATTTTGCTTCATTCTTTAAGCGTCCTCAAGCAGAGAGCTGAGCTAAAACTAAAGATATTTAGTGGAAGACAGATGGTAGGGAGTTAGTGAGAATGGTCTGGATTAAGGTTAGTCTCATTACTTTCTGATGTTCATAGCAATTCTATGAGCAGTAAACTTCCATTCTCAGCAAATTTCCAGTGGTAACAAGATTTGTTCAGAAAGAGTTTGACTGATGTGCTCTATTCCTGTCTTAATTTCTGGAAGAGTCTTCTGATCTTTCAAGAGCAGGGATGAATGTGCAAGGGTCCAAATACTGACCTTGCCTCTGTCCTGTGGGGAGAAGGAAGAGAAACAACCTGCAGCTCCAAGTTCATAACTGAGACCCTTATACATGTGTGGATAGGACAGTTTTTGCTAGAAAGAGGCTTACCTTTTAATTACATTGCTGCCCATTAAATTCTTTGCAGAAAAGAAAAGCAGAAAGCTTGGTGTACGTAGCTCTTATTTTACACATATTTTTTGCCTCAGAAATGTCTTGCCTTAACCAAAGGCTAGTAATAGAAGTGGGAGTTCTGACTGATAAGAAAGAAATCTGCTTGCTGCTAGTAACTAAAGATTTAGTACTTGAGTTACTCCATGCACTTCAGAGCAGTTGTTTTCCATTTGCAGCCCTAAGATCTCCAAAAGTTGTGTTTCTGGGCACCTACTTTCACAGAGAGATAACTGTATTATACTTGCTGCTATATATTGCATCAAGATAAGTTACATGACATGACATACTATTCCAGAGCTGTCAAAAAGTTGGACTCTGCTGTCCTTTATCATTTTGTTTACATCTGAGTGTCTGCAGGTGACTGGAGGTGTCATTCCACTGAAAATCAGACAGCTGAGCCAGCAGTGAAATGTTAGTCCTGGAGAATAAGATTGCTGTAACCTTCTAGACAGGAGCATACAATTGTCTTTTTGAAAGCCACCATGCTGCAGGTTAACCTGTTGATTACTGTGCTTTGGACTGGCAGGCAGAGAGCAAAAGAAAAAGTGCTGTTAAACCATGAATGTCAGTGAAAACTATGAATGACTCCATGCTGGTGCTGACAGCATCCTTTATTTTTTCTCCCTACGCTGTAACATTATGTACTGTAGATGTCACAGGAAATGCTAAAAAGCACATCTTTTCATCTGGGCCTTTTTTCAGCCCTTCTTATAGGAAAAGCCATATGTCTCTGTCCATGTAAGTGTCACGTTTCACCCAGCTGATCCAATTTATCCAGTCTGAACATTTGTCTTAATGCTTTTATACAAATACATTTTCTCTATCCAGATTCCTGTTTGTGTCATGGTCTGTTCCTGTTATAGATGAATGAAGATTTGTCAACAAAAAATCCACCCAAAAATTAGAATCCAGTCCAAAGCCTCATTGACGTCAGCAGAAATACTCTTACTGACTTCAGTGGTTCTGCAGTGCCCTTTTCATGCTTCCCTAATTTCTGTAAATATATGTGTTTTAGAGTGAAAATATTTTCCCCTACAGTATTTTATATTTTTTTTAAAGTCTGCATAATGATAGGGAAATATTGAGCAAACAAAATTAGAATTGTGCCATTTAGATGCAATTTGGCAGATGGGTGCTCTCTGAAAAACAACTGTGTGCCTGCCCTTGTGAATACCTATGGGTTTAGCTTTAAATACCCTGAAATCAGTCGAGCTGGACTTTAAAAACCCCCTTGCTGTGGCAAGGTTGCATCTCTGCACTTTGCACTCCGTGCCTGGATCTTGGCGAGGCAGGGCTGGGCTCTTTGCCCGCAGGCAGACGGGGCTGGAGAGCTGCAGGAGGCTGGGTGTGGGGACGAGTGTTAAAAACTGAGTGGTTAAAAACAGACCAGGCCTTTTTTTCCTTCTCTATCTCTGGTGGCTCTTGTGGATCTGGGTCAGCAAAGTGGTGTTTATGGTGATTCCTCAGGAGAAAGTTTGTCTTTTAGACTATTAAATAAAAAAGGTGGTGAAAAAAAGATTGCAAGAGGTATGGCTCAGCAAAAGAAGCAAGCAAGCAAATTCTGGCATGTAATTTCAGGACTTAATCTCATCACTTCTAAACAAATTTACATTAAGTGGTCTGCCTTGAAATGGAGGGAAAGTCTCAGACAACTGGTGCTCAGGTGATTTTTAATAGAGAAAATGTTAGACTTTGAGCAGAATCTACGTGAACCAAGAGAGTGAGCAGTGGGAGAAACACTCTCAATGCAAGGGTAAAATTAATGTTTTGGGAGGAATAGCTGCCACAGAAAAAGCTAATAAAATCTTGCTGTCAGAACTGCACAAATGGTGAGGGGAAAAGAAATATTTTTGGGGAAAACAGAGAGAGAATTTGAAAAATTCACACAACTCTGGTAAGACTGGAGCTGATTGGGTTGATCCTCTCTGTTTTATATCTTCACAAGGTGAAAGAGCCGATGAACATCCCTCTATCCTCTGATGTATTGCTCTTGAAGTTGCTTCTTTTCAGAAAAATTCAAGCAGCATGGGGAAACCTCATGTCCTGAATATTATTTAATAAAGGTTGGAAGGAAGTTAGCATAACAATTTGACCCTGTAGGAATTTAGAACTCAGTATAAAGCAACACATTCACTGCTCAAAAATCTCTTACACACTTTTGTTGCCTTCTTTCTGAACAATCATTGCTCATTATTGTCTCACAAGATGAGATTCAATGTAATTATCATATTTAGGACAGATCTTTGTCTACTGAAGAGAATGCATAGTTCTTTAGATATGTATGGGGTTAAAGCAAATCATAATAGGTCGGAATGAGGTAATGAACTTATTTTTTTGTACATACATATGCGAGAAGCAATTAATGAAAATTAGAGCTTTGATTTTGATAAGCTTTAATGTTCTTTTTTTGGATTTTGTTTGTTTGTTTGTTTTTTCATCCATGAGTGCTTCCTCACCCTGAAATCCTGTAACCTCTCACTGCCCACTGTATTTATAGAGGATGTCTGTTTTCATAAAAAAAGTAGATGGACATCCTCTTATAAGACAATGACTGACTTTAAATTATGAGCATTTAGAAATGAATGTGAGAAAAAGCTCAATTAAGATTTAAAAAAAAAAGGAAGAAATTATCAAATTATGCTTTCCCTCTCCTAGGGAAAGCAATAGATGCATCCCATCAAGCAAATAACTGTTAAACAAATGATGAGACTGATATTTGCTTTTCCTACGACTGTTTTAAATGTCACTGGGTTTTTTTCCCTTTTCTCTCATATTAACCCAGAAATGCTGATGTGTCAGTATGCCTCATTATGACAGGGAAAGATATTCTCTTTGCTGAAGTAGATTCAGAAGAAAACAAATCCTGAGGGCAGTGCACATAAACTATAGAGAAAAGTGTGGTCTGAGGTGGCTGTTGGAGGCTGCCCGTGGCAATTTGTGGGTTTCTGGGCAGACAGGCAGAGCTGATGAGAGCACCTGAGTTGCTGGTGGGAACTGGCAGTGACAGCTAAATCTGGTTATTCTCAGGGAAGAAAAGAGAAAAGAATTAAGAAAGTGAAAATACAAGGAAGCATGCTACTGCTATTTAAAACAAATACCCTGCAGCCACAGCATGAGGCCTGCCACTGCTGACTGGTTTATTACTGCAAAATTATGATGGCTGAGATGCAGAGCAGAGGTAAACCAGACAAGGCGCAACAGTAAATACAAGCTTCAGAAAACTCCGATTTCATCATTTAGCAATGGCAGCTGTCCTCTCTTCCCTGCTTGGAAGAGGGTTAATCAATCCCTTTAATTCAGGAGAAGCTGTATTTCCCTGACACACTCGAATTCAAGTCCCATTGGCCTCAACTGATAAAACAGGTTTCATTGGAGGTTAAAATGTACACTGCATGTCTACTGTATAACACCATTCACACAGATGAGTTCATGCTCTGGATTATTAATATCCAGTGAAAATACTGGGAGGGGAGGCAGAAGTAGTGGCAAAAAGAGGTCTGCAAATATGTCACATTTCTGACACTCTTCTCAGGTATGTTCTGTCTCTAACAGAAGGCAAAATGAACTGGCAAGAAAGATGTCCCTAAAACAACAGAAAAATCACCCCTGGAAAATGTCTGAACTAATTAAAAGGTGGGAATGAAATGAGCTGGAGGCCCCAGAGCTGCTTCTGTTACAGAGGAGAAGCAGAGGTGGCTGCAGCAGTGGCAGGAATGATATTGCCACACACTGGTTGACGAGGAATTTAATGTGTCCCACACAGTGCCAGTAATTGCCCTGGTGTGGAACAGTGTCACAAAGAGGAGTCAAGGATGAGCAGGAGCAGAGCCCGAAATCTCACAGTGCGAGGGGATTTTATTGGCCCTGCCAAAATGGAGAACTCGACGCGAGCTCCTGTCAGGTTGAGTGAGGAGCTGAAAGAAAAACAAGTCAGAGCCTCCCGAGGTGTCAGGCACTTTGCAAACCTCCACTGCACAGGTGTCAGCTCCGGGGTGGCGTTTGCCCGTCACCCGCCTGTGATTCTGCAAAGCCACCGAGGGCTCTGCGGTGCTCAAAGGGCTGCTCAAGCGTGCCAAGGGCTGCAAATCCACCTGCATAGAGCTGGTGCCTCTTGCTTGAGCTGGCATGAGGGGCAGGCAGCTGGGAATGGGGCATCACCCCACAACTCAGTCTTTTTGTTATTCCTGTGATGCTCTTGATTACTGCAATTTATAATGGTGCAGCACATAGCTTCACACCCCAGAGTGGAGCTGTGTGTTTTGCTGTATGTGTAAATGCAAGGCAAAGGAAGGATTAGCACCCAGAGATGATCTGAACACTGAAAAACTTGTGGTTCAAACAATATCTATAGGATACTGAGGAGTTGGGGATCATAAGAATGCAATGGGCTGGCTTGGTTGTGCATTTTAGACAACAGGCTCAGCTTTGGCAGAGAGTATAAGGACAGGTGTGGAAAGTCTTAGTAGGAGACATGTTCTGATAAGCATAGAAAGAGTTCATTCTGGTTCCAAATGCACCCTATTCAGGTCAGGGATGACGTGGTTGTGATTGGATTCAGCAGGAGAACGTTTGTGTCTGGTCCCAAAGTACTGTTATGGTTGTTTACAGTCTTTTGGTTTCAAGTATGGCTCTCAAGTCACCACCATACCCAAATGGTTCTAGTTGATACCCAGCAAGTCCATGCACCTGTCCTGTTTGACTGATAGGGAGTTATGTGTGCATAGTGACCATGACACTGGGGATTGTCCCTCACCTAGCTCATTAGGACCAATTAGTCCAATAGGACTAATTCCAGGTCACATTGAAATATAGCAAAAACCATGAGCTCACGTGTAGGTGCTGATAATGCAGAACATTTTGTTGCCTGTGCTTGATGTAAGGGCACTTGGTTGCTTTTAAGGCAGTGCCAGTTTCATTAAGAAAAAATGTGTTTCCAATAGAGACTTTGGAATGACATAAATGACATAGCGATTTATGATTAATTTCTATAGTTTATAAACTGGACTTTTAAATATAAGTCTTGAGAATTTTCCATGTGATTGTTATTTGGTCATTGCCTACACACAGAAAACTGCTTTTCTCACTCAGAAGATGGATTTGGGGCAGGGAGAAAGGTTTGCATACTGGATTTGCATTATCAAATGAAGCCAATAGAGTTCCTAGTTTGAGCATAGGTAGCAGACTGTCTGCCCTTCTACAGAGGTAAATAACAGGTGAACAAAGAAGAAATCTTAACTCTAAAACAGAATTAGACAGCTGGTATTAGAGGCAGTCAATAGTCCTTAGCATTTGAATGTCTATAACTTACCTCAGGAAGTATAAATTAAGGAGCTTTCTTTGGTGTGAAGCAGCAAGCCTACACAAAGCCTTAAGGATAAGTTAATTTTCTTCACTATGAGCCAAAAAAAAAAAGGTTTTAAGCACAAGAGCTGGGAGAGTCTGCCTCCAGTAAGCATTCTGCTGCTTGAGATGGCAGAATCTGCAGTTGATAGAGGGGAAGTGGCTGGGAGTTTCATAAATAATAAATTACTGTAATCCCATGAGGTCATTATAAAAATATGCATAAGAATAATAGAAAGAATATAACAGGTCACAACCTCAATAGATTTTAGTGCTGATAAAAAACAGAGAGCTTGATAAAAATGTATTACAAAGAGTAATCTTGGTCAGAGATACTTCAAAATTCTATTATACAAAATTATTACTCTGGGAAAGAGAGAAATGTTATTAACAAAAAAGCACGAATTGAGTACATGTGGAAAACATTAATTCATGGAGAACTGGACAAAATCAACACTGTTTAGCCTTTTAGATTTAGAAAGAGCCGGGGCCTCCGAAATCTGTCTTGCATGGAAACATTCTTGTAGACTAAACGTTGTTATTGATGTTCTTCAAGCACCAGCTAGTAGTTTTAGTTATTATATTTCCCCTCAAAAAAAGCCCCTTGGTTTGAGTTATAAAAAAACTCTGATAGATGCTATACCTGGAGGCAAACACTAAAAGTGTGAAGATCTGGAATAACACCTGGCTTGCCAGAAAAATAAGAAGATGGATTATTTTGAGTACTCCATTGATTTAAAGAAGCATCATCAATAATATAAAGATCATTTGAACATATGGTACAGACTAAAGGAAAATGGGTTGACATACACCTGCAGGGATATATATGGAACCTGAAAGCCAAAACCTAATACAAGGCTTGATTGAAATGTACCACATAAGCTGCAAACTGGAAATTTCATACTGTGTCACAATTTCATTCCAGTTACTTCTACTAGAAGTGGAAATTGAGATCTTTACAAGAACAGAAGTATCTGTCAGAAAGTTGCTTTGAGAAAGAGAGAAGTTAATGATGCTGTTGATAGCTAGAAGTAGCACACATTAAGCAGTTTCATAGTCTCAGAAAAGTGCCTCTTTCATTTAAGGCTTATAGAAATTCCCACTGGAAGTAATGGGACTGTTTGAAGCAAAAGGAAATCTGAGAGGCTGACAATCCAATACATAATGTGTGGTGGTCAAAACAGCACCTTGTAATAAAATAGGAATCCCCAATAGAGAAGGAATGGGACAAATGTGGTTCTATTACTATATTAGGTTGGAAAACCTTGGTTTTAGAGAAGGACCCTGTAGTGCCAGGATTGATATAAGGGTAAATGACTGATTTCTGTTTCTACATCAGCTGAGCTTTAGAGGGGCCAGCTGAGATCCCCAGAGATGCCCAGCTGCCATGGCTTGGAACTCCCAACATGTTAATGGAGCTGAAACTGAGAAGCATCCCTGAGCTCCAGCTAAGAAGGCTGCTTTTCTTGGGTTCAGGTGTCTCTGCTTTGTCTTGCAGCTTGGAGATTTACTTTCTCTAAATCACCTGGCTCAGCTCCTGGTCATTCTGTCAGATAAAAGCTGCAGAACAGCAAGAAAATTGCGTGTTGTAAAGAGCTTAATTCCCTAAAGTCTTGCCTCTGGGAGCTTTTTGGTTCATCACCGACTCTTCGAGAGCCCTGCTGAAATCCAGGTAGTTTTTCTTCTTCTTGGTTGTTTTGCTGTGGGGGATTGAAGGCAAGATGAAACTGTGGTGGTAGGAGCGCGGTTTAACAAACACATAATTGTGTAGAGTGCATAGATAGTTTTAAGTTTATGTATTTGATCTTTCAAAACAAATCACAGAGCATAAGTAAGCACCAAAATAGACTCAGTTAATTGCAGTTTCCACTGCTGTGCTATCTAGCTGTTTTCAGCAATAGCCCCTAGGCAATATATAGAAATGGGTCAGTATATACGTGCTTTCCCTCCTCTATTAGCATTGCAGTGAGTCCTGTGCTTCATCTGCCCACGATTTCAAGAGCTGCTTTCCTGGCTGCTCCAGCCTCTCTGCTCTGCCTCCAGTGGCTTGGGATCTATTGTTCAGCAAAGATGGCTTGAGCTGAATGGAGACTGTCACTGGAGAAAACAAAGCTGCTGTGGCTCCAGGCTGGGGAAAAGAGGATGTCAGATGGGAAACATGCACTGGGGGTGGGGAGGAGAGGCAGAGTAAAAGCAGGGAAGATTCTGCTTGTATTGGCATGTGGCAGGCAGCTTGCATGCTTGTTTGATATTAACTTCCTTCTTTTTGCAGTGTAGAAGCCTCTGGCATTCTGACCCTCACAAATACAAATAGATGTCCCCAGGCAGGCCAAGCCCACTGCTGCTCCCTACAGCATCAGCATCTTTTACACACAGGGTTCTTTATCACAAATGGCTTTTTTATCATTTATGTATTTCAATTATCTTAAACTCGCTTTCTCCTGCTTCAACTCAGTCTCAGAGGAAGAGAGCAAATGGATTTAATGCACTTACCAGTTGAGATAAGTGCTGTAGATAACCACCTAAAGGCCAAGTTTTGCAGATTTTGTTTACAGCTTTGCAGCAGTTGGAATGCTATACCAAAATACTGGGCATCCAGCAGCTACCTTGGAAATGGATGGTAGGTGTTCAGGTGCTTCTGGCTTTTGGAAAGCAAAGCATTTATTTGGGTAGTCACATATGGATTTAGGAAGTGTAACTGTTGGCTGCAGTTTCTGGAATGGTTGGCCCTAATTCCCCAGACCAATACAAGCATGGCAGTGTAGAGCCACGCTAACAGTGTTGAGGAAAAATAGGCAGTCATAGCATTAGTAGTGAAAAGGGAGTCTAAAAGCCCTCAGCTATTTAGAAGCCTTAGTCAAAAATGACACCAGATTTTTGGTGCCTAAATCAAATAGGAAACTTGTAAGAATCAGGGTCTTTTGCAAATGTTCTGTAGTAATCTCTGTGTTAGGAAAAAGTCTTACCATTTTTCCACCACTGTGTGTTAAGAAGAATATTACAGTGCTTGTCCAGATCATTCAACAATAGTTTTCTAACCTACAGATATATTTCACTGATAGCTACCAGCTCTGACTTGGACAACAGGAGCCAGATCATAGAGAATTTCTTTTGGCAAGAAGTGTCATCAGAAAATGTTGTTTGAGAAAATCCAAAATTTGCTCAAATTCACAAACCCTTTTAACTGTTAGAAAATATTCTTGTTTTTCTAGAAAAGTCTACTTTTTTTTTTTTTTTTGAATTCCAGGAGCCATAACTAAATTTAAAAAAAGAAATACAGAATTGTTTCTGTTTTACCACCTTCTTAAAATAAAGAGGAAGAGACTACTGAGCAGCGAGGAATTGAGTGGCCTTACAGGGTCTTGTGCGGACTGAGGCCATATTTCTTCAAGTTCCAGGAATGATCCTTGGAAGTTGCAATGGTCTGAAAACAAGACATTCTTCCTTCCAAGTATTTGAAGGGAAAAGAGCAGGCATTGACTGAAGGGGAAATGGGAGAGGTGGTAATCCTGTTGAGCAATCCAGTGATACACCCTTTCCTCACAGTTCCTTCCTCCTTGGGTGAGATAAGTAACGTTGGAAGTCAGTGACTAAGACCAACAAAATAGGGTGGTGTCTTTATCTAAGAGAGGTGGGTGTCCCCATCTTAAGATTAATTAATGTTTTATCTGTTTGGAACATTTGTATATTTTGTCAGGGCATGTTCCAAAGCATATTTGTGGACCTTTTGGAACTTAGAAATAAAGTGATTTCCACAGTCAGTCAGCTAGCAGTGTGTGATTAGCCTTCCTACTTGGAGAAGAGCAGACAGACATGCACTTGTGGTGTTCCTGTGGGTCTTTTTCTACTGAGCAGAGAACTGGAGATACCTTTTTTTCTAGAGTGCCTTCCTGAGCAGTAACATCCAGCCATCTTCTGGTTTTCTATGTGATTTAGTAACTTTGTTTTGACAGTAGAGGTTTAATTTGCAGAGCCTTAAAGAGGTTATGGTGTCTGGTACCTGTATTCTTCTATGCTGTCTTTTTTTGAGAAATATTTGTAAGAAAATATTTTTTCTGGCTGGTTTTAACCAGTATCTAATTTTCTTCCAAGGAAGGTTTGGTATTTTCCTGTATGTGGCTTAATTTAGCACCAGCTTCACCTCGCTTTCTTTAGGCATTTTTGGCAAGACTTCTTGGAAATAGCCCACAGGCTACTTCCCAAAGGCCCACAGAGAAGAGGCTGAAAATCAATTTATTAGCAGTATCCCATTTTGCATGGAGCACAATGTGAGTGCAGGGAGAAGGGGCTGGTCATTAATATACATTAGTATCCAAGAAAACTAGTATTTGCAGTTTCTGTACTGGAAAAGATTTAATTCAGCTTGCATTGCCTACACAATTAGAATGAATAAAATAGAGGGATCACTTAGGAATAAGAAAAGCAGGTTTTAGTCAAGTCAAGGTTAATCAGTGTATTTATATATGGGGCTTAAAGGATTTTTACCCTTTTATTAAACAGCTTTGACAAATTAATATTTAACTTGTTGCATGCTGCAAGGGTAACATTAATAGTGATAGAAAGCAGCAGATTTTTAATCTATCATTATAATTTTTCAGTAGAAGTAAATTTTGTGCTAATGTAAGTGATTTTCCTAAAAATTACTGTCAGCCCTGATAAACAGAGACACTCACTGAAATGTTTTA
>VYZP01066395.1:0-31077 GCA_013400635.1 Hypocryptadius cinnamomeus
TGATGGCTTTGGTATAGCAGATTTCTCCACATATTGATAAATTAACCATGGTTGATCTAGGTTACTTGAGTGAATTTCATTTACTTTTAATCCAAAACCCAGAGAGGAAAATGTCAAAAGAGGGAGCTTTGACTTGCATGTCTATTTATAGATACCTTTTGTTTATCCAAATATCTTTAAAGTCTTCTGCTGCCAAGGTTGCTTAGAAGATTGTGTTCCTAAAGTATTTTAAAAGGCCTCCACCATTAAGATAACTCAAGATTAACATAATGAATGAAAAAGGTAACATAATTTCTGCTGTTATCTGTGTCATAAATATTTTGCTGTGCAAGATGCAAAATAATTATTCTCTCCTGAAATTACCTTTTTTAAAATCCTGAAAATTATATAAAAATAGGGTGAGAAATTAATTTCCAGAAATTTAAGTAACACTGATGTAGTTACTTGAAAAGTTATGTTTACTTTTCTCTACAAGAGCCTGTTTATTGGAAACTTCTGAATGGCTTAGAATTTCTTCCAGGGGCTGTGCTTCTAAATTATTTCACAGAAAATGAGAGACTTTTATTAAGTTACTGATTCTTATAAGAGGTTTAACCAATGGAAATGGTTGTGACAAACTGAAATTCTTCCACATCAGTCTTCTGTATAAATCCTTCTTCTAATCACATCACATCCCACTTCAGATTTTTGGTGGTGGCTTTGTTTTAATTTGCTGTTACTTCCTAAGTCTTAATCTTTTATTCCTCCTCACTCATACTACACCTCACATGAAATGTTTCTTGTTCTTGTTTTTGCTCTACATGGAATGCATGGGCTTTAAAGACCATAATTTCTTTGGTAAGGTATCATTTGCTCTGGGGAAATCTGCAGGGCTTTCACAATCTGAACTTTATTCAGCATGTCTTGTGTCTATAACTGATACACTTTGGTATATAACAATCTATTAATAAAAGATCAAAAAGCAATAATGATAATGGTGTAAAGGACAGTTGAGTATTTTAAACTGAACATTTTGTGCTCTAATACCTTTGCAACATAGGCTGCGTTTGGTTTTTGACTTAGTACTGTAACATCTTCAAAATATACAGAGTAGCAGCACTGGCCTGTGCTTAGTTAGGGATTTCTTTGGGCTTTTTAAATTGAAGTCAAGCTGGGAGAAGGTGGGAGGGGAAGCTAATTGTAAAGGTAGGTTGGACCTGAAACTTCAGATAGCTCACAGTTCTTCTGACAAGTTTGTCATACGTAAAATTCATTTCATTTTAGACAATGGTAAAACGTAAGTTTTGTAAAAACATCCATTTTATTTGCTAATTTAATGTGTTTGTTTCTTTTGATAAGGAATGGGGCGTGAGGTTGAAAACCTTATTTTGGAAAACACTCAGCTGCTGGAGACAAAGTAAGTGAGAATGAAGATATAATGAAATAACAGGAAGTCTGTATTTTTTTACATAAACAATGTCCTTCAATGCAGAATTGAAACTATGCAAAGGAAATTCAGTTCTAAGACTAATGGGAGTGTGAGTATTTTGAATTTGTAGGTGTATTTGTCTGAGTTGGTCTTCTTCTAGAAATTAATGACCTAATAAGAAAAATCTGCTTTTATCCTTGGAAGACTCCAAGAAATGCAGTGCTGTGTCCTGATGAGATCAACTCCCTGTCAGAAACACAACTTAAGTGCAGAGGCAAATCCACTAGAGCACTGTTGAGTGATTTATTCAAAACAAACTGATTTATCAGTACTTTTTTCTAATAGAGAGAATGTGAATGTGTTTGAATATTGGAGATTTGGGAGATGGTTTGACCTCTAAGAAAGCTGTATCTTTTTACAGCAGCTCTGTGTAAGAAATGTGTAGGTCTTAAAAAATAAAACCAGGCTGAAGCTGAACAGCAAGACCATGGCCATCCGTATAACCTTATGTTTTCAATGTTTGTGTAGAAATGCACTGAATGTAGTGAAGAATGATTTAATAGCAAAGGTGGATGAATTGACCTGTGAAAAGGATGTACTACAAGGTGAATTAGAGGCTGTAAAACAAGCAAAGCAAAAGCTTGAAGAGAAGAATAAAGAACTGGAAGAAGAGCTGAGAAAGTAAGTTTAATTCCATGGTTTGTAAAAAAGGAAAAGAAGAAAAACTCTACTGTGATATTTATTGCAGCTGGTTTTTATTTTTTATTTAGAGCTCGTGCAGAAGCAGAAGAAGCAAGACAGAAGGCTAAAGAGGATGATGATGTAGGTGTATATGTGTGGTTTTGTGTGTGTAATTCAATGGGACATTAGAAGTCTGTGTGTTTAGTGAGTGCTACTAAAACTTACTGCTTAGTAAGTAGTAGTAAAGTTCCTCCCTGTATAGAAATGACAGAAGATCTAAAGAGCACAAGTAAACTTAAGTTGACAGTGATTAGTTTGCTTGCTTTCCTCTCTGCCCACTGTTATCACACTCTTTTTTTCAAGAGCTGTTTTCATTCACATTATATTGCATACAAAGGATGGCAGGAGAGGAAGGTAAAACCCAGATTTCCAAAGCCCCAAACTATTTGAAATCTGGAATTGTGCCCTAGTCTGGCTGTTATCAGGAGGCAGAGGGTGGTTCTACAGGGCCCTGTGGTGCACCTTTGTCCCTGCCATGTTTATTAACTTGTGTGCCCAGAGCGATGTCCCCACAGCACAGCGGAAACGCTTCACACGTGTGGAAATGGCCCGAGTGCTGATGGAGAGGAACCAGTACAAGGAGAGGCTGATG
The DNA here is from genome assembly GCA_013400635.1 of Hypocryptadius cinnamomeus. Lineage (NCBI taxonomy): Eukaryota > Metazoa > Chordata > Aves > Passeriformes > Zosteropidae > Hypocryptadius > Hypocryptadius cinnamomeus. The sequence goes on from VYZP01066395.1 coordinate 2,742, forward strand.
GAGCTGCAGGAGGCTGTCCGATGGACTGAGATGATAAGGTGAAAAGGCTCTTCCAAAGTCTTTGACAGAGCTCCTTGTGATTTTTAGATTCTGAGTGATCTGGTCAGCAGGTTCATTGCCTTCTGCTTGTTTTCCTCATGCCCATGAGGATCATTGTTTTTAAGTTATGGGAATATCATTTACCCGAATGGTTCTTGGTGAGACCTCAGTGAAGATGTGTTACTTCATATGATGTGAAATACACTCATTTTTTCAAGGGATGCTTATTCTGGAACAGTTACAAAAGTTGGTAATTGTAAATAACATTAATCTGGTGGGCATTAAAAATTACTCTGTGTGTACACATACCTTGTGATGTCAAAATAGGGATAACGTTGTCTTCAGACTGAGCATAATTCCTTTGGAAGGACTTGGGTTGTTCAGGATAAAACAGTTTAAAGTTGTGCAAGGCGTGTTAAATATAAGCAATAAAGATGGTGATGTGGTCCCATTTGCATCCTCAATATTCAGTTGTTTGGAAGGTATGGTTTAAAAACGTAAGTCTTCTGCCTCAGACCTCAGCCCAACTCATCCTTGTCCCTGACCACAGGTACCAGAGGCTGTGGTGCTGCCTGCTGGCCATGGACAGCAGTGACATATAATTGTTCCCATTGTCCTCATGCCTGTGACCCTTTGGGAAGAAAAATGTACATTCCCAACAGCCACGGCTTGTTCTTCTGTAGCTATTATCTGCTGTAGAAATCCCCTCCTATCTCTTATTTATGGCTATGGGAACACTTTATCAATTATTTACTGATGTATTGAAGATTAATAGGCTTTAAAACAAAAACCAGTGGTTAAAATATTAAATAGGGGACAGAATAATTTAAAATTGTTTGCTGCTTTCTTCAAGCTTTTCTCTTTACAAAGTGTTATTCAGACTTGTATCTTCTGTCTGAAAAGTTGCCAGTTTGTTTGGGATGCAAAGAGATGTGGATGAAGTTTATTATGTAACTTTATTTCCTGTAGTGGGAATTTCAGTATTGTGCTCTGGTCAGTAAAGAAGTAGTAGTGTGAAAAAACAGGCTTTGTTATTTTCAAGATATTATGCTTTTTTAAAAAATAAGAGTTACACACTGTTCCATTCCTTTTCCTTTTTTAGTTGTTGCTTACTCAGTAAACTTGGAATTAATTTCTTGTAGAGCATCCAGAGAAAATCCAGCCATGCAAGAGAAGAAAAGATCAAGCATTTGGCAATTGTAAGTATAGAAACACAACTTACTGGCAGAAATAAATAAAGACCCTAACCAATTAGCTGGCACACTTGTGTATGTTAGCTAATTATTTTTTGGCAGATGAAGATATCTTAACGCTTCTCCTCTTGTTGCCCAGCATGCCAACTCGGTAAGACTGCTCTGGAAGACAAAATGTATTGTAAGCTGCAGCATGTAGTGAGTGGCTTTGCACTTTGTGAAGTTAAATGTCAAAGTGCTGGATTTTTTTTCCTAGCTGGATATGCACCAGGATTCTTGTTCTGAACATTTTTTCCAGATTAATTTTTATGATGAAAAGTAGAAACCTGAACAGCACGTGTGGGTTGCATTTATGTCAGCTTCCTTTCCCTCTGTGAAGTACAGCTTACTGATTGTTACAATCTCCTTTCTGACTTCAAGCTCTTTAAATCTAAACCATTATTTAGATGTTTGTCAAATAATCCTTTTCATGTTGTGATTTTCTGATAACTGTTTTATCTTGTTGCATAGAAAATAGTGGGTTTTTTGAAATACTCTCTGCACGAACTAATGTCCTTCCTAGAACTGTCTTCCAGGTGTGATGTTCACATCCTAATTTTGTTGGTTCCCTTGTTAGTTCAAGATGAAGTTCCCATTGAATTTGATAAATGGGATAATAATCCTTTAAAAATGTTTCTTAGGGACATGAGTTTTTGTGCTTTGAGAGTGTTGCTGAGTGTGTTGGGCTCCAGTTTCTTACTTTAACTGTCTTGAACAGGCTGGCATATGCTGTGTTTTGCCTACATAGTCAAATTTGGATGTATCTGACAAATCTTGACTCTTGTGTGTTTCTCTTCTTCTAGTTTTAGCAGGCTCTTCAGTTCATCCAGCAATACAGCAAAGAAACCAGAACCTCCTGTCAATGTTAAATATAATGCTCCAACCTCACACATTACTCCATCAGTCAAGAAAAGAAGCAGCACCTTATCTCAATTACCCAGTGACAAATCTAAAGCCTTTGAATTCCTCAGTGAAGAGTAAGACATTTTGGTTTTATAGTAGATATGCTCTATCAAGTGTTTACTCTTTTAGTCCTATGAGATTACTAGCATGCTGCTAAGTGAAGTATGATCTCCTGAAGTGAGTGTTGATTCATAAGGACTCAAGATAGTTCAGAGTGAAATGTGCAGCAGTGGGTGAATACTTTGAGCACCTGGGTGAAATATTCTACTTGGTAAATACCGCTGTCTTTCAAGACAGTGCATTTAAGCACAGGAGGCAACACTTGATACACTTTTATATGAAAGTGTCGTAGCTGGACAGGTACTGTACAACTGTATAACTGTACAAGTACTTAAGGTTCACTTAAGAGTCAGGCTAACTAGAATCTGTAATTATTTTTTTCTCCTGTGCCTTGTTTTGGCAATATGTCCTTGTGAGTTACAACTTTTAAAGCTCCTAGTAGAGCTACACAACCCAAATTAATTTCTTTCAAGGATGCTGGCAATAGACTTTCTGGTTTTGCCTGTTTTTCTCCAGTCCCTTAAAAATAGCTCACAGGAAACCTGGTGTCTTGATAGGTGAAAAAAACCTAGGAATATCCTTGGTAACCCAGTGCTTCCACAGTGATCTTGATTATTAAGTTTAACAGCAATTCCCATTGCACAAGAGATTCTAAAGAGCATAAGTAAGAAGTTCCTCAATCCTGATTCTTGCCCAGAACTGAAGCCAGTTTAGCCTCACGCCGGGAGCAGAAGAGGGAGCAGTACCGCCAGGTGAAAGCTCATGTCCAGAAGGAGGATGGCAGAGTGCAGGCTTTTGGCTGGAGTCTACCTCAGAAGTACAAACAGGTATGATGTTTTCAAGTATAATGGTAACAGATTCATGTTTTGTTGCATTTGAATAGGGTATGATTTCACAGCTTGTGTTTGAGTGATTCCAGCTTTTTTTGGTTGAACTTAGCAGTGAAGAATCTTTCTAAAGGAGACAACAATGCAAAACTCTTAATTGTGTTTAATAAATTCTGAGCAACTGATTCCGAAGATTATAAACCTCTTTTAAAGGTAAAATTTTTTCTGTTTGTTTGTTTTTTTACCTAGATGGCAAATGGTGGACAGGGTGAAAATAAGATGAAGAACTTGCCTGTACCTGTTTACCTGAGACCTTTGGATGAGAAGGATACCTCTATGAAGGTGGGATGTTTCCAGTGATGATAAGAGACTTGGGCAAACTATAGCTTGAATATTTTTGTTTTGGACTCAATTACATTCTTTTTCAAATAAGTTGTTTCTTTTTAAAACATAGTGAAGAAGAATTTGTCTCAGTAAAATGTATATGACTTTAATTGTAATTAATAACTTAAAATGGACTCCCAATATATAATAATGTTGATATCACTTAGCATATTTAACGATGCTTGTCTCTCTCTCTTTTTTTAGTTTGAGATTCAAGTGAAACATTTCTTTTTCTCCCAAGCTGTGGTGTGCTGTAGGGGTGAACCTATCAGGAGGGAAGACACGAGATGGAGGGTCTGTGGTTGGTGCCAGTGTGTTCTACAATGATGTGACTGGTGTGGATGCAGATGGCAACAAGCAGCAAAAAGGATCCCAGAGTAGCTTAGATAAACTAGATCAAGAGCTCAAGGTGAGGTCACTATGACGCACATTTAATAAATTATATAGTTATACACCTTTACTGTGTCACTGTAGAGTACTAAAGTATTTTCTAATCAGGTTCATTGGTAAGAAATAGAGTTTTCTTGGTTGGTCATTAGCCCAGGATGTTTGGGTTATTGAATCCACCTGTTAAATACTTTTGAATCTTCCCTTGCTGGCAAATCTCAGGAGCAAATAAATTTTACATCAAAATGATGTACTGCTTATACCAGTGCTGCCTCCTTTAAAAACCATTTGTTACAGACCTGTTTATGTTCTAACTGCCATGAATGGAATTCATATTAAGGGCATAAAAACAGTCTAAATTTTCAAGTGCTTTGGGATATCACATTAACGTGTGGTGATACTGAGTATGGCAGTTGGCATGTCAATAATGTTTTTATTTTATACTGGTCTAACTGTATAATTATGCAGTGTAATTATAATATTTTATGTATTTTTAATAGAAGTATGAAATATGAGGGAGCTTTATGGTTCAGATGCATAAAGAACAAGTAACTACGTGTAGTTTTACAATGGCATTGGCGATACTTAACTTCCCACATATTTATGTATATTTCTGTAGGTGAAAATGTAAGACCATAAAAGACCAAATGTAGTAATTCTAGTCTTGTCCCCCTTTCTGTTGTTCATTTCTGCCTTTGTTCTCCTTCAGGATCAGCAGAAGGAACTGAAACACCAGGAAGAATTATCCAGTCTAGTTTGGATCTGTACTAGCACACATTCTGCTACAAAAGTTATCATTATTGATGCAAACCAACCAGGGAATATTCTGGACAGTTTCATTGTTTGCAATTCTCATGTGCTTTGTATTGCCAGTGTACCAGGTAAACACTTGGGCTGGTTCAGCTCCTGCTTTTTTTAACTGATTCTTATTCAGCTTTTCTTATGCAATGAAAACCCACAGATTTGTTACTTAGTATGATAAAAAGTTACTGTAACAGAGCAATAAGAAAGTGGGTTAGTTATACATTAAACTATTGCATTTCTACCCTACTGTTTCACTCATTAGTTGGCTGTTGTCTTAAATGAACAGAAAATCAGAGAGATGTCAGCAGCCAAGGGGAACTGTTTTGTTTGATGTACTATAAACTCTGCAACAGTGTCGATATTTCGTGGAATTGTGAACATCACAAAAGGAATAGTATGTCTGTTGCTTTTTTGACTTCTTCGGCCTCTTGAAGATAAGCAAGCTCACTGCAGAGGGAATCCTTGCTACATTTGAGTGTATTTTAAGTCTTGAAAGTATAAGAGGATTGGACATGAGAAAAACGTTTTTTTCTTCCAGAACCAAGGATCTATCGCACCTAAATTCTTCATAAAGATATAGATAGGTGCCCTTGTGTACCTGCACTGTTATGAAATCTCATTTTAGAGGAAGATGTAATTAAAATTGAAATAAACTATTGGAAAGCTGCAGATTGAAACACAGTGAATGACATCGTAGTGCAACATATGTTGATCTTGCTTTTGTTTTGTGAGCTTTGTGACAGCATCTTCCACATTTGCTGATTATGTGAAACTAACCTTGTAGATAGGGGCTGTCTGCATGTTTCATCTCAGGAGAGCTCCTTGAGTTTGAAGCTTAGTTATTAGATAGAGAAGTGATTTAGCTTTATCCCTATGAAAAACACCCAGTGACTGGGTCCAAGGGAATGGCCTGAAGTTGTGTCAGGGGAGGTTTAGGCTGGATATCAGGAAAAGATTGTTCCCCAGGGGGTGGTGGGGCACTGAAAGGGCTCCCCAGGGCAGTGGTCATGGCACCAAGCCAGAGCTCCAGGAGCATTTGGATAATGCTCTGAGACAAAGGGTGGGATTGCTGGGTGTCTGTGGAGGGCCAGGAGTTGGACTGGATCTTTGTGGGTCCCTTCCAGCTCAGGATATTATGTTATTCTGTGTTTAATCTCTTTCAGGGGCAAGAGAAACAGACTACCCTGCAGGAGAAGAAGGGTCCCAGGAAGCAGATTCCAGTCAAGTGGACAAATCCTCCCTGTGTGGCAGTATGACCAGCAACAGCTCTGCTGAGACTGACAGCCTGCTGGGGGGCATCACTGTGGTGGGCTGCACTGCTGAGGGTCTCACAGGGGCTCCTGGTGCCCATGACACCAATGGGGCCTCACCTGTGGCGGAGAAACAGTCAGGTATATGATAAACATTGCAGGTGTGTCAGGGCTGGCCAAACACCTTGAGATGCAGCTGGAAATAAGTAGTGCATCTACTGAGGTTAACTGTGTAAACTGTGATAACATAAACTCTCTGTAAATCTGTAAATTGTAGCTGAAAAAGTGGTGGAGGTGACATGAAATGGGAATTGGCAGCTGGTTCTTGCAGGTACTTTTGAGAGAATTCTTGTGCCTGCTCTAGAGAGAGATTTTAATGTAGTATTTGAAATGCAGGTCTTGTCAGAGAGTGACTAAAATAAATGCCTTGGATTTTGTCAAGTCTTAATAGAGATTTAAATGAAACTGATTATTTCATAGACATTCGTACTTTTTTTTGTCATATGGCCTGCAGAGCTGTATGGTGATATGATTGTCACTGGATATGTGGTGGTTGGCCTTGTTTACAGCTGTACTAGTTGATGATTTAATGGCCAGTCTGAGCCATCAGTCACTGGGTTAATACTTAAAAGTGCATTTGACATTTGTTTATACAATGCAACCTGCTAAAATTTGGGCATTTCTGATGTGATGTTTTTTGATTCTGATGTGGAAATTGTAACTGTCTGGCTATAACAGCTATTCACTTCAGTTTTAAGTTCTGGCTGTTTAAAACAATAGCAAATTCTAACGCAGTTGTTAAAAACTTTTTCAAATTTGTTTGTTTCATAGATATTGCAGCTGAAAATAATTCAGTAGATGAGAACATTCCAACGGCAGAGGAGGCAACAGAAGCAACAGAAGTCAATGCAGGGACAGGAGAAGACACAGCTGATATTGCACAAACTGGAGTTTACACAGAGCATGTCTTTACAGATCCCTTGGGAGTGCAGCATACAACAGAGGCATCTCCAGTGTATCAGCCTAAGTACCTAGTCTCAGGCTTCATACCTCCTAAAATGTATTTTTAAAAAGTATAATGTTTGTAGGCACATAGCATGGAGACAAAATGACTACTTTTTTTTCCCTTTGTGAGTGTGTTGAAGTTTATATAAGTAATCTTGGTACAAGACTGTGCTTTGTGACTCTCTTCTGCCATTCCCCAGAGGTAATAATACTGACAGGTTTGAATGGAACCTAGTTTTCCCTGTTAAAGTAAATGTCCACTTGAAGAAATTGATGGTTATTGAAGTTTTCATCTGTATTGTGCTTTCATGTGTGGTTACTGTGTTTTTAAAACATCTCATGTACTTCAAAAGCCAGTGTAGGAACTCTCAATTGTGAAGTAAACACTTGGCTTATAGCCTGAGTAATCTGTGCACTTCATTAAATGTATTTTTACTGGTGTTTTTTTCTAGTACTGAGTCAGAGTTATATAAGGATGTTGCAGTTCTGCCAAGCGAGCAAGATCTAGTGAGAGAAGAAGCACAGAAAATGAGTAGCCTTTTACCAACCATGTGGCTTGGAGCACAGAATGGATGGTAAGGAAGTGTTAATCTTGTTATATTTATTTATAATAATTACTTTAAACTTGCTTCTTGTGCCTACAGGCCTGATGACTGTCTCAAGTTCAGATTAAGCACAGGATGATCTCAAGAGAGCCAAAACTTTGAATGCTTTGCTGAAGTTTTTAGGCATTACAGAATTCAAAGGAAGTATTATAGGTGATTAGCAAGTCCTTTTTTGTTAGATAATGCTTCATCTGCAGAGAAGTTCTGGGGTTTTTTTGTATTCAAAGAAATTGTTATGGTCTGTTAATTACATAACTTTCAATATTTTAGTATGCTAGAAAAACGTATTGTAATTTTTACTGCAGATGGATCTGCAAGGGAGTTTGTAATGCTTTAGGCCTCTGAGAAAGCCATTCTGCTGCTCATGTAGTTCTTCCTTTCAGTGTTCCTTTCGTAATTTCCAGTGGAAGATGAAAACTTGTCTTCCCTTGGATTGTGGATTTCAGTTTATAAGGGTTTTGCTCATGGTTGTTTTTGTCTGGTAGTGCTTTTAATCCCTCCTGATTTGTCTTTGCAGCCTGTATGTTCATTCGTCAGTGGCCCAGTGGAGGAAATGTGTTCATGCCATTAAACTTAAAGATTCTATTCTCAGTATTGTGTAAGTCCTGAAAGAATGTCATGTAAATCATAATGAATTTCTGTTAAAATACTTTCCAAAGTAGTTTTATATTTCCTCCTCAGATATTGGGAATGTCAGTTGCCATAACTGCCTGCATGCTCTTTGAGGGACAGTGGAAAACTTCTAGGGAATAAGGAAAATAAAAGGAATCTTGTACCTGTTGGAAATACATAGCCCAAAGGATGAGCTGTAGCTATGCAAAACAGTTATAGGTTGCTATTTTTGCTGTTTTCTCCAGGCATTGTAACCAGATATATTTCAATCTCTCTGAACTGGATTTTGGTCCCTTGTTAGATCCCTTCTCTTGAGCTTTATTGTAGAAATCAAAACACTGAGGCTAATAAAAAAATGACTGTAAAAAATATGCTGAAATATGAAATGTTTATACCTAGTTTTAAACCTGCCTTCTGGGCAGAGCAGTCTAACAGAGTGTGTTGTTGTGTCTCCTTTTTCCTCAGACATGTCAAAGGAATAGTGTTGGTTGCACTGGCAGATGGGACGCTTGCGATCTTTCACCGGGGAGTTGGTAAGGATTCTGTTGCATCTGGAAATCAGGGAATTTTCAACAGTAGTCAGGAAAGAAATGTGCCATTTACAAGTAATGTTTTGATAATGTATTCCCCAATGACCTTTTTCTGGGCTGTCATGAGAAATATTTCTTGTTATTTCAGTTGCAGATTCAGATTCTGGTTTTGCACTGTTGTGGTGCATTCATGGAGTATTTTCTTACTCTGAAATGGCGAATGGGATAGATCTGCTAAATAGGGAAAAGCCATCTGAAAGTCTGTTTTGATCATCGTCTTTATTGCATTTTCACTATGCTCAATAGTCATGTCTTCTGTTTTATCTGTGGGCAAGTCCTTCAATGAGAATTTTGTAAACATCCCTTCAGAATTGCTGCCCAAACTGCCCCTGAACCAGTTCCATTCATCAGCCTCCAGAAATACAACCTGGAGGGGAAGGTCTTACTATGAGCAACCGAAACTTATCTATTAGCTTGTTTTTCCACTCTATTCATTTCATCTTTCCCTTGTGATGCTTAAATCTTTGTGCTCAGCATTTAAAAGAATTAAAAAGGTTGCACAACACTAATGCAAATACTGGAAAAGATGCAACTGGGATGAAGTTGTTTTTAGTGGTTTTGTTTTGTTTATTTTTTAAAAACTCACTGCAGTGGTTTACAATACCTAAGCCTCTCTAGTGAATGTCATTGATGATCTGTTGCCTTAGTTAAGTCTACAGAAGAATTTTAATTGGTGTTGAATGACAAAATTTAATATGTTTTTAGTAGATTTCAGATCTTGCAGCATATTTTTAAAAAATCTGCACTGGCCTACACTTCTGTGTTCAGCCAAGCAGCAGGTGCCTGGTGCTGTGTGGGAAGCTGTTTGTTCTCACAAGTACTGGTCCTAGTCAAGCAGAGCCTGTAGCACAGGGTAACCTGCTGATTTAAAAAATGTTTTGCTGGATTTTTAAACTGAATCATTGTACGACTTTATTTTTTAAAAAAGGTAACATTTGGGATGTTAGTTGCTGTTTTAATGAGGAGCCTAGCCATAAACTTATACAGATTTACCCAGTTATTACAATGCTTTAAAAAATCAGACTTTTAAGATAGTTGCTTGTACTTCTAAATTCTCTTTAAACTAAACACAGGTTCCTGTGAGTTTTACTTATTTTCTTCCTGTTTTTGCAGATGGTCAGTGGGATTTGTCAAACTATCACCTCTTGGACCTGGGCCGGCCACACCACTCTATCCGGTGCATGACAGTGGTACATGACAAGGTCTGGTGTGGCTACAGGAACAAAATCTATGTTGTTCAACCAAAGGCCATGAAAATAGAGGTAAGTTCCAATGGTGAGTAAAATAATTAAATGTTGTGTTTTAATGCTGCAGCTCAGACTCCAGAGTAACTCCAGAAACATCTGTTTTCATGATACAGGTTACCTAGCAAATTTGTTTTACGAAAGAGTTGTTTTGGAAGACTTAAAACTATGATGAGACAGTTCTCACTTATTGAAACCAGTTTTTGGGAGATTTAGTTCTCCACTTTTGGCTGGCCAGAAACTGGAAAGTGTCCTTGAGCAGAGCTTGTAAGGCCAGCTCCCAGCTTATTCTGTGTACCTCATTTTGTTCTCTACCCACGTGGAGAGGTTTGTAAGTGTTAATTTGGCATGCACTCTCCTTCCAATTAGAGAATAGTTTATGCAAGTTGTGTGAGCTGGTGTTTTATCTGCAGTGTTTAGTCTGTAATCTCAAGACCAGAAAGTGGCTGAGGTTTCTGTGAGCCTTGAGCAATATAAGTGCTTCAGCTCCTGCTAATTGGCCTGAGACATGGGCCAGGCCTTTGAGGGTGACTGCTCAGCTCTTCTGAAAATATCAAATCACCCAATAATAACCTGCTTTTGTGAAGAAGACTATAAATGTGTATGGGAAAACTGAAATGAAGTTCATATAAAAGTGAAATTGATTGTTTTGCTGGTGGATAGTGTGTATTTTGCACAGGTGAGGTTGTTTGAATCAGTCATGATGGAACAAGAAAGACATTTTTTGGGCACATATACCTTGTGCTGTGGCATCAGGATCTCAGACCAAAAACACTCCAGGTTCAAGGGAGGCAGAAGCTGGAGCAGGCTGGGATGAGATGTGTAAATGAAGACTGAGTAGGAAGTTATAGCTTAGAGATCACACTCAGGGAATCAGCAATTTTAGAGCCTCACATGCTGTTTGTAACTGAGCTACACACTGTCTGTGATCTTGCAAATGAGAGGGTTGTGCTTGATTGAAAATTTCCAGTTCAGAATGTGTGAGGGTAACTTTGTTTTACCTTCTGATTTGAACCCCAATGTTTCATAGAAGTCCTTTGATGCCCACCCAAGGAGGGAGAGCCAAGTGAGGCAGCTGGCATGGGTGGGGGACGGGGTGTGGGTGTCCATCCGCCTGGATTCCACCCTGCGCCTCTACCACGCCCACACCTACCAGCACCTGCAGGATGTGGACATTGAGCCCTATGTAAGCAAAATGCTTGGTAAGTTCCCAGGAAAAACTGGTATGTTCTTGCTGTCTGCAGCTTCCTTTTCCTGCTAGAGATACGGCAGTTCTTACTGCAGATTTGGGGTAAAGGTGGGTGGAAAGGCCTGTTAAAATCAGTTTGTGCAAACTTGAATCTGGAAGTAGAAGCCTAAGTCAGTCTGTGAAGCATGATGGGGGTGATGGGTCATCTGTTAGAGTCTGTTGACCTTACCTGGTGTGTAAAGTGTCCTTAAAAACTCCTAACTAATGAGGAAAGTGGTGGTTGAATTGGGCAGGCACCAATAGAGACACTACAATCTTTCTCTTTTTCTATACTGATACATTTTTTTATAGCTAAAAATGGGAAGAATCCATTACCTGCCTGGAAAAATTGCCTATTTTTTCATAAAAAACCCTCAAGATAAGAAATTTTTATTGCTGTTGAGCCTAGTAAGCTTTCTGATTTTTTTCATTAATATCTGTATAAGAGCAGTTTCACCACATACATTACACAACAAATACAGGTAATTAGGCTCTGGGAAATCCTTCACGAGTCACTGCTGTGCATTGTACATGGCTGGTGTCAGCCTTCTGCTCCCCTCATCCTGCTAACAAATGAAAAATTAATTTTTATGGATTACAAACCACTATCTTATATCTGTAAACTCACCTTTTTGTTTGTTTTAAAAGCTGGTAAACCCCAAAAGATTTTACTGTGCAGCATTAAGGACCTTTTTTGCTTTCTTATAGCTAATGTTAGACTCTTGAAACGTAGGTTCTCAATTTATTTACAGTGTTGTAGCCTTCTAGGTTATCTTTACAACATAAATGTGCTCCTCGACTTTGTTTCTGTCAGAAGTGGGAGGGAATTACTTGTCTGTGTGATTTGGGAGTTGGATTTAAGATTCTGTGTTGTAGAACTAAAATTATTCTTGCTCATAATTTTTGATGAAAAGCATCTTTTGTTTTTAGGTACTGGTAAACTGGGATTCTCATTTGTGAGAATCACAGCACTTATGGTGTCTTGTAATCGTTTATGGGTAGGAACAGGAAATGGTGTCATCATCTCCATTCCATTAACAGAAAGTAAGTAAAATATCAATGAATAGCACTGTGCAATATGCTGTAGGCATAAAAAAAAGCATATTAAACACCACTCAGATGCTTGCTAATGGATAGAAAGCTTCACTGCGAGGTCTGACTCTTTCAGGTTTGTGACAGATGAGGCCTGTGTGATGTTTAGCACCTATATCTGTGTATGTGGTTACAATTACCCTGAGAAAATAACACATCTCCAGAATCTCCTGTTACTGCCATTTGAGCGAAGTTGGCTTGAATCAAAGGGACACTTTGAAGCCTTAGAGGTGTTCTGAGCATTAGCAGCACTGATAGAAGTTTATTGCTTATACGAGACATCATTAGTTTTCTAATTAATGTTATTTTTGATTGCCATATGATCACAAAATACATTTTTCTTTGATTTGAGCATGTTGTTGTTGTTGCTGCTAATACAATTTGATTGGCTTTAGTTTTTGAGAATTCATCACAAAGTGGGTATAAAGGACTGGAACAGAAGTAGCACAGACTGCTTTAAAGGACATGTTCAGAGTTATAGGAGCTGTAAATACATTCAAACGGGGCACTAACATCCAGGTCAAATTCCAGTCATGTAAATCCTGGTTTTTGCTTAATAACAGACCCCAGACTCTTGTCATAGGCTGAAACTAATTGAGGGCAGTTGAATCTCAGGAGAAAAGGACAGCTCAAGGGGAAACCAAATCTTAAATAGGTAAAGCTTGGGAAGAATCTCTGTGTAAATTGATTGCATTTAAACAACAACAACAAAAAAACCTCAACACTTGTGCCTGAGACTAATGTTATAACAGGTAGACAGAAATTTCAGAAAATAAAATGCAGACCTATGATTGTCCCAATTGTACTGTTGTTACTTTGAAAATAGTGCAGTCTGACAGGTGAAGTTTTAGGGTGATTTAATAGTGAAAACTCTTCATGTTGTATCTGCTTTGTTGAATAGCAAACGCATTGTTTCTCATGTTGTTTCATTGCATTGTCCATCCATTCAGTAACTGTCTTTTTTTTTGCATGAATATGTACTAAGGAAGGACAGACTTCCTGTCATGGATTTTTGAGACACTTTAAATCATGCTTTCAAAAATTATAGCTCTTAATTTGCATCAAGCTTAATTTAATGTTTCCACAGGTTTGTTTTAAACCGAGAGTGAGTGTGAAGAAATCCCTATTAAAGCTGTTCAGTTGCATTTCATTTCTGTTGGTTGGTTGTGGATCAGAACAGCCTTTTGGGGGTTGCCTGATAGTGGGGCTGAGAACCGTGGTGAGAAATAGTAATAAAGCAGTTACATCCTTGCATGAGCAGTGGCATCTCTCAATCCCCTGGGTCTCAGTAGCAGGGCAGCAGATGATGTTCCCAACGGGTACTTAAAAACATGAGTCATTCTATATTAGTCTGGAGCCTCCTGCCAAGGAAAGAGAGAAAGGGGAAACGTTGCTAATCGATAATAAACTTAAAAATATGTGACAGTGCTTTTGTGGTCTATTTTGTACTGAAACTTCTATAGTAAGATGCTGTTCTTTGTGACCAAATCTTCTGTAATTAAATATCTATTGGTTTTTTTAGGAGCTAAAATTTTAAGCTCTACCTTAGCAAAAACCAAAATATGAGCGGTGGGTTCTCATTAATCCTTCTCCTCTACTGTCATACCTATCCATTTCCCCTTTCCTCCTTTCTCACTAGCTGTAATCCTCCACCAGGGACGTTTACTGGGGCTGCGGGGTAAGTGCAGATCCTGAACCAAAACCTATTTTCAGGCTTATAATAGCCACTTTGAGGCTGTTTCCCACTCCTTATAGATTTACCCTTTGTACGTTCCTAAATGTTTTTCCATTTGCAGTTACTGCATTGCAGCAGTTTTATGTTTGCTAAATGGCCACCAATCTGCTCAGCAGTTTAGCATATCATCCTGTGTTGCAGCTGAACTCTCATATAGACTTTCTCTTCCAGCCAATGTGATATCACATCTTTTAACTTTGTCATTAATCCACATCTTTTTCTGTCTTGTTACAAATCACTGTTTCTTTCACTACTTTGATAGTCTTTGGAATGGAGATGGCTTGTATGTCTAGCATGAGTACTTCTCTGGTTTAATGTATTTTAAAACTTCACAGTAAAATCTAGATGTAGAATGATAATAGGGTAGCTGTTTCATGCCCGCAGGTGGCTGTTTCTAGAGAATTTTTGCTGGCAAGGGCATACATTATGATTAGTTGGAATGAAACTGTCTTTAATTACATGTTTAAGTACATGGAATTTGCTCATACTGAAACACATTAGAGGTACTAATTTTCTATGAAAGATACAGTCCTGTCACAAATTATTTTTTCCGAAAAGTAGGATATTGAAATCTGGTGTTTATGCTAGACTAATAAGAATCCTGCTCCATTTTCTGATGTACTTAAAATAACGAAGCATGCAATCTTTTTCTTTCCAGCTCTGTCTTGAATTGGCATTGCTGCCCTCCTGTTTAATTTTTATCTAAGTTGGCTTTAGCTTTTAGATGGTACCATAAGGTTTCTTAACGAATAACCACTTCAGCAGTTTGTGTTTTGAAGTAGAAAACAACCTCTTCTTTTACAGCCAATAAATCAGCAGCAGGCTCTGGAAACCGTCCGGGGAGTGTGATCCGTGTATATGGAGATGAGCACAGTGACAAAGTGACTCCAGGGACATTCATCCCCTACTGTTCCATGGCACATGCACAGCTCTGCTTCCACGGCCACCGGGATGCTGTGAAATTCTTTGTTGCAGTACCAGGTGAGGTTTTGTTACTACCTTCAAAAGAGGTGGGATTTTTTTGTTTGGGTTGTTTGTTTGTTTGTTTGTTGTTTTTTTCCTTCATTCACTTTAGTTAAACACAGTGTTTAGGCTGATAGCAAGAGTACTCTCAGAAACAATGTATTGCATTTTAATTACAAGGCTTGTCTGATTGCTAAGTACAGCCCTGTTTAATGGGAGGAAAGGACTTGATCACAAGCCAGGACTTTGCTTCCTTCTGTGAAAAAGGTGCTGTGCTAAGTAAGCACTTGCCTGTTAAGAAGGCATTCAACTGCTTTAGGCATTGTCGTCTAATGACCAAGCACAGAAGGTTTTGCTCTGAGATAAGGCATAAAAAAGTGTTCTGTTTTTCACCCAGGTCAGGTTGTTTGCCCTCAGAGTAGTGGTGGAACAGATCTAACAGCTGATAAACAAGCCCAGGAGTCCTTGAACCAGAGTCCCTTAAAATCAATGTTGGTGATAAGCGGTGGAGAAGGATACATTGACTTCAGAATGGGTAAGAAATCTGAGCTTTAAATGAGTCATGCTTCATACTGAAAGGGTAGTAACTACATAATAACTGCTGCTGTAATTGCAGTGAGTGCATTTGTGTGGTCCGTATGTACAGTCTTTACCATACACTGTAGGGGTAGAAGTATTTTTATTCTGACACACACCTCCAGCTTCTCCTCCTCCCAGTAAACCATGACCTTTGGGATGTGAGAAACAATGCTCACTTTTAAAATTTCAAAGGTTTATTAAACCTGAACAAAAATACAACAAAAGGACTAAATAAGAAAAAAATACAGCAGTGGGAGCAAAGGACTCAACCACCATGTGCTTGCCTACAAAATGGATGCTCCGTGTTTTTATACTTCTAGCCCCTCCCAAAGTCTCATCAGTCAACTCCTCCTTTGCCATCTAGTGGTGGAGTTCACTTTTCTTACATCTTGGTTGGAGATCAGGTGTTACCATAGTAACAAGCCGACCCTCCCCAAATGCCCCAACTACCAAGGCCATCCCACTGCAACGGGGAGGACATATTACAGTAACATAACTATACATCTACAAAATTTCTCTCAACATATACGTAACATTTACCTCTTAATTGTGAGAGCCAACCATCTCATTACTCATCTATAACAGGGATGACTGTGTAAGAAGGGTTATTTGAAACTCTGCTTTGGAGTCATGTACCACCTTCCTGTTTATGCTTTCAGTCTTTCTTTGGCAGGTTAATCTTCTGTCTCAAACTGCTGGAAAACATGTCCTTAGTTATTTAGATATGCAGACTGAGTGAAAACAAGTCGTCTTAAGTGAAGAATACTCAGTGTAAAATTTAGTCATTTTTGAGTGGAAAAGTAGCTCACTTGTCTCTGCATGCCCATTGTATTTGATCACTGCTTTTCTTGGATAGCACTTTTGCATGATCTAGCCCATAAAAGATTTCTTGAGTAAACATGTATCTCCTTTTTAATTGAACTGTTTGGGAAAATAAAGTGAGAGCTGTTGTGATTCTGTGCTTATAATCTGCAGCTGGAGACCTTGACAAAAAGTGCATTAAAAGCACAGCTTTTTAGACCTGCTTTTTTTAGCAGCTCTTAGACCTGCTTTTGACCTTTTGCCTAAAACTGTCTGTAGTCATTCAAAACCAATCAAACAGCAAAACAACCCACATAAACCATTACAAAGGAAAACCCAGGAAGGCCATTCCGAATCCTGTCATCCCACTAATCAGTGACAAGCAGGTTCCTCGGGTGACTGTGTTGGATTTCTGTGGGGGGCAGGACTGGAGACAGTTCTGTGCCACAGTGCAGTGCAGGCTCAAGTGCTGCAGTCACTCAGGGCAGCTGGAACAGCTGCATTCCAAATGCTCCTTTTGCTGTCCCTGTGGCATGATGGCAAAGCCATGAGCTGAGTGCCAGTGCTGCCTTAGCCCAGCCAGTGCCACATGAGCCCAGAAAACTTTGGGGGTTTGGGGCTACTCTGTGTTTAGGTCCCTCAGCCCTCCAAAGGAATCTAACCAGAACACCAGCCAAAATTTGATTTGGCACCTTCCTGAAGGTGTAGGTCTGTTCCTGTTTCCTCTGATTAAAGTGACCTCCTGGATTGATGGTCCTGGCTGTCCATGTGCAGTTCAGTGTCACCTTTGGTCCCAGTCAGCTGCTGTCACTCAGAGATCAGGTGCAGCTACAAAACTGCTCTTCTTTTTGAAGAGCAGTAATGGAGAATATGCTCAAGGCTGTCTTTGCCACTGTGTGCAGAGTTGTGACAAGCTGGAATAACTGGAACAGGAGGAAAGAGTGGGAAAGGTTGACCGCAGACATGAATGTTGTGTTGTCTCACATGTGCTCAATTACAGCTCTTGTCCCAGAGCATTTATGTGTTTGGGTTTGTCCCAGAACACTTTCTAGTGGCAAAACCATCTCTATGTCTGCCTGGTAGTTTGCAGATTAGGTTTCTCTACATTAAAGAGTTATAAGTAATGAAACACGTAGAATATGGATACTTATGAAACTGCCATTGTTTTTTGGGCTAGAAGTAAAGAATATTGCCAGCAGAACACTGGGCTCTGAGATAATTAATGCAACACACTCTGTTTACATTCACAGACTTTAATATGTTTTTATATCAGCATATGACAACGCTGTCTTTTTAGTGTTTTTTCTTGTCTTGCTGCATGTGGTGTTGATGCTGTTCTGGTTATTGGCTGCCTCAACCAAAGCTGTTTTTTTCCAGGTGATGAAGGAGGAG
This sequence comes from Hypocryptadius cinnamomeus, assembly GCA_013400635.1. Taxonomy (NCBI): domain Eukaryota; kingdom Metazoa; phylum Chordata; class Aves; order Passeriformes; family Zosteropidae; genus Hypocryptadius; species Hypocryptadius cinnamomeus. The sequence goes on from VYZP01066395.1 coordinate 20,474, forward strand.
AATCTGAACTACTGGGAGAAGCTCTACCACTTGAACCTTCTGTAGCCAAAGCTGAGAGGAGTCACTTGATAGTGTGGCAAGTCATGTGTGGCAGTGAGTGAGCCTGTAGGATGCAGTTGGAGACCTTAAAAATGGGAGGGGAGGGGGGAAGCAAAAAAAAAAAAAAGCTTCTGCATGTTTTTTTTTATTTTGTGAACCTGTTTCACTACATGATGTTGAAGCATTTCTTTGCTGTTTAACTTTATATTGAAACCTGTCATACTTTAGCTATACAGGAATTACCTTGTGCTGTTTTACTGCACCCCTGTTAAATGGAACAGTGTGAGGAAATCAGATGTTTCTCCAGCTGGTGTGCACACCACAGTGAGCAGCTGATACAGTTTTACTGTACCACAGCAATCTCATGTGTTCACTTCTTTGGTAGTCTCGCTTGAGTTAAGCTTTGTTCCAACTGAGCTTCATTTCACTGTATAATGCATTGGGTAAAACAGCAAAGTTATTCCCAGAGTATGAAAAAAATCAACAAATTAAAAGATGGATTATTAAAGACTCATCCAAATACTCAGTGAGGGCTGAAGCAAACTGTGTATTTCAGCTTTTGTTTTCAAACCTGGAAAATCTTGCTCATACAGTGTATACGGTTTAATTTGTTACATTCTTCAGAATTTGTGGGGGGAAAGAGGAGGCTGTATAGGAATTAAAATGAAAATACTTAAATCGTATTTTCACTATTGAACCTTAAAGTTTGACAACTGCTGCCCTCAGTTATGAGCAATTTTGAGCATAATGTTTTTCCATCTCCCTGACATGGAACAACTGTTTCTAAAGGGTATTCTTAAGTTGATATAAATTGGAAAATAACTGTAAAATTCTCAAACAGGGGATATGTTTTGTTCTTTTCTTAACTCCTTATGTCCTAAGCACTTAGAGTGATCTTCTCTGTCTAACTGGTCAAACTCATAAGGTAGTATGTGTGTGAAGGTTGGAGACCTCAATTAGAGCATGCAAAAAGACTGAGAGTGTACAGGAAAAAACCCATATTCTGCACAAGTGAGATTGTAAAGGTGATTGCCTCAGGCATCAAAGTGTAGTTCCAGATAATTAGGTACAAATTGGTTTGGTTTTTTATTTTGTAGCTCCATACCCCAGTTTAGTTTAAAAAATAAATAATTCAGCAACAATATTATCCAGTAACACATTGACAGAAAATTACCAAAAGTCAGGAGACTAATATTAGGCTGACATTCTGTCTACTCACCATCTTTTTTTAAACCGTAACTGTTAGTTTAAGACTTTCTTTTACGTTGAAATTTCTGCATTAGTATCAGACCTGAGTTAAATGCTTCATTATTTCTGTACTTCAGAAGATTTAAAACCCCAGATTTGCTCTTTAATTTAGTCTCTGGAAAATAAAAGTTTTGAGGGGTTTTAATAAACATCCAGCATTTACCCCCAAAAGACTGGAGCTGTTCAGATTAGCAGAGAAATTTAGTAACTTGGTTATATGAGAGAACTGAAGAGTTTCAGAGAAGTAAATATAGAAACACTTTTTTAAAACTGCCTAAACATTTTTATGCAATAGGAGCAGTTCTGGTCTATCAGGCAAACATGTGTTTATATATTTTCTTAATTTTTAAAATGAACACATTTAGCTGAGGTCTATTGTGTAAATATATATTTAGGCAGCTTTTTCAAATGCATATCATAGCTGATAAACCAGAATCTCCATTCAGGTCTATTGGTTAGATTTATATGTATAAATACTTTTTAAGCAACATATTTTGTACACAGCTGTTCCTCTCGTAAATATGTATTTAAGACATGAACTATGTAGTAAAAATCCTTATTAAAGATGTTTAATATCTTGGTAGTATTTTTCTCTTCAGAATGCCAAAAGCAATGAGAGCATGTTGTTCATAATTTGCTTTCCATATTCATCTTGAATGTCACTCTTAAAAGTACTTTGGCTTAAATATAAAGTCTGGAAGCTTATTAAAAATTATACAAATACCAATTAATACAAAAGTAACCCGAATCAACACTCTTAGACCTATTTTAAACTTACACGCATGTATGCTGAACATGAAGCAGATCTGAATTAATTGATAGGATGTCTTAAGAAAAATGCTGTCTAAACTTTGACTGTTGTGTAGAATCTGCACTGTGAGTGGTGCCATTTCATTGCTTTTCCTGCCATTTTCTTGAATTTTTTTTTTTTCTCTTTGGAAAACACAATCTCCAAAGTTTTTTAGTCACTGGCTGATTGTCACATTCTCATGTTCTCAGAAGAAAAAGCGCACAATTCTGTTATTTGGTTCTTTGTAGGATTTAATTTGCTATTAAAGACAAGCTGTTTTCTCTCAGTGGCGTTACTGCTCCAGCTGGAGCAGTGCAACCTGGCAAGTGTGTACCTGGTCTTTTGCCAAATGGAGCTAGCCCACCGTGCCATTTTAGTCACTTCAGTGGGCCAGCCCTTGCAAATATTTCAGAGAATGATGGATTGCTTCTGTCCAAAAGTGGAAGGGTTTTAAAGCAGACAGTAGTTGAACTGTGTAGCACTATGGGTGTAGATAAAGGCATGTGCACTTCTCTTTATTTCTCACTTTAAAATTTTATCCCCTGTCCTAAGGTACAGTAGATTACTGGGTCGTTGTTGCCGTCACAGTGTGCTGGGCTGTATAAACTCCCCTTAATGTCACTTTGGAAGGTGAATAAAGCATGCAGATGCCAGGCACTGTGATGACAATATACACCCTCAACTCCGTCTCAAGAATGGGTTTATGCATTACACTCGTGATTAAAGCATCATATAAATAGAAGCTAATCTCTTGATATCTACAGCTTGTTAATAGTTTGGAAACATTTCGAGCACAAAATATGCAGCACATGACTTGCCTGGGTAGGGGTGTTTGCATGGTGAGGGTGAGGCTGCATTGTCCATTCCTTGGGAAGGTCTTCCCGTGCCAGATAGGATTGAGCTGACAGAGCGTAGACACTTTATCATAGGCTGCCTTAGTAATAAACAAATGTTTAATCTGTTTTATTATACTAACTGTTCTAAAGAACATATGTGTTTTAAAAATGCTGTGTAACTGAATATTTATTTCCATGTGAGTATTACAAAAGTTACCAAAGGATTAAACCTGACTTAGCACTCTGTAAATGGCCCTGTTGAGGTGGGCCTTGTGAAGGCCTCGCTCTGTAAAACGAGACATGGTAAACTCAAATACAGTTCTTCTTTAGGGAAATTAAATGTTCTTTTCTTAACAGGGTTATGCCATATTGTAACAACCTATATTGCACCTCAAAGCATTTTTCTATACACTAAATGTCTCTCCTGCCCTCTAACAAGATTAAGTTTCCTTTATTAATTTTGTTGATGCACATTTCTCAATCTTTTAAACATATATATTTTAAACATTTTATGGTCTGTAATTTTTGAAAGTTTTGTCTGTTGGACACTTTATGCTGAATTTTACTTGCCTCTGTAATCTGAGATGGATTCTACAGCGTTAAACTTGCTGTCTGTTAAAACTTGAGGCTTCTTTTCTGTGAGCAGAAGAGCTCATATAGCAGTGTAGTTATTTCAGTATTTATTTCTATTATTGAATCCATGAGGTTCAGAATGTAACTTTGTACATGAAATATATATAAATATGTATATGAAACATGCATTGGGTCAGTGTGTTCTTTGTAATCTCATGTTAATTTTGCTGAATTTTGGTGCTATCAGAAGACACAATTTTGGGGATTTTACACTAATGCCAAATATTGTCATTATCAATGATGTGTTTGAGTTAGTCCAGGACTAGTGTTATCCTGCTCTCTTGTAGTGGGCTCAGACAAAAGCTGTGAAGAAAAGTTATGATGTCTGTGCCTCTCTTACAATACAGATCTGGAGGAGATCTGCTTAATGCAGCTCAGATGAAATAGATTATATCAGATTAAATAGATGCTGACACTGAGATTTATTTTTGAAATTGTTTTACCAGAGATTCATCAGAGCTAAAATGCTCTCTGGTTACTTCCTGCTCAGCAAAGGAAATTATGTGTTTTTAAGGCAGAAGAATGAGGACATGGTGACTGCAGAAACAGAACACTTGGCCAGAGCCAGGGTTTCATGTTTTCCCAGCTCACCTGCCCCTTTCTTAGCACATTTGTCCCAGCTGTGTGTCCTGATCAGTGTGTCAGGAGTGTCCCTAAGAACCCCTGGCTGTTCCCAGGGACTGGGGGAGCCCCACTGGGTGCAGAAAGCTGTGCTGGGGACACAAAGCCCCCTGCCCTCCCCGTGAGTGTCACTGCAGGTGTTACTGATGCCCTTGGGCACTGGTGAAGGGCCCATGTGAAGTTTTTTAAAACTTCCGGAACAAAAATGCTTCAGATTTGTTTGCACAAATGCATGTGCAAACACTGGAATCGTCCATGGACAAGAACTACCAAATGTCCTGTTACCACTGTTATACCACCTTGAAGCTTTATAAATCTGGTGCTTAACAAACCCACGATAATTTTTGCTTAGTTAGTGGAATTTTCCTGGAAGATTTTTTCCTCTCCAGGACATATGTCCTGATGCATTTCCCTCTTCTTACACTGATGGTTCTGGGGCCATGTCCATTCCCAGGCAGGTCACACACTGCACTGTGCTAAAGCAGAGTGTGTCTGTATTAAAAGGGAAGAAACATCATAAGTCTTCACTCTGGAAATGTTTCAGCTCTTACAGCAGCCCTGGAGCCCCTCAGGTCTGTGCGTAAGTAATTGAATTTTTCAGAATCTGGTGTTGAGGGAGATAAGAGAATAGAGTTCTGAACTGAGCTAAGGAGTTACAAGTGGTGTTTGGAGACTGAAGTTTGAAGCCATTGGAAATAACAAACCTGTCTGCATTGGGCATAGGATCATGGGAAAAGCATTCACTACTTCTGAGGCAGATTTCTAAAAAGTTCTCTCAGCTGTGTTATATTTGCCCAGTTATGCAATAAAAATCCCAAACAAAATTTAATGTAGCAACAATTTTAATTAAGTAACTTAATATATAAATGAATACACTTGAAATATTGACAATATAATTTGGTTAAAATAAGGAATAATTTGGTTCTGACAATAGTGCATAAGCAAAAACAACCGCATGGGGTACACGTGGGGNCCACAGTTGTATCAGTCTTCTACACCAAGAGGTGTTCAGGGCAGAATACACACACTATTAAACTTTTTCAATGCAAATGCTTTTATTGAAAACCACTTTTTTTGCTGGAAATTAAACCTCAAACTTACTGAGGGAGACTATTTCCTTTTTTCTACAATGGAATAAATAGTAAACCAAAAATTTGGGATTCTTTTTGCTTTTACCTCCCATTTTCAGTGTCCTGTCTGAGCAATACAGTCTGGATCTGGTACTGACCATTGTGGTGATCTCTGATGCACAAGTGTCCCTTAATTCTGCTGTAGAACATGCTGTGAGGGGCCTCTGGCCAGGGACCATACAAGCTCCTGGCAGGGCCTGCAGTACTCACTGTGAATCTGTGTGGTTACACTTATTTAAAAAAAACCTATTTTGAGTGCAAGTAGTTTCCTGCGTTTTAAAACACTTCAGGATGATGGCGGGAAGGGAGCTGATGGGAAGAGATGTGGATTGGTGCTTATTACGCTCTGCTTGATCTTCTGGCCAGGAGCAGGAGTAGTCTGAGTTGTGACACAAGATGGTGCTCTTACAATTCAAACGCAGTGTGGAGCCCGAGAGAAAATTCATTCTGCTCAAGCATTCCCTTCTCCTAGCCTTCCTACAGCAGCCAAGCCTCAGGTTCCCTGAAACAGCTCTCCCAGGTGAAGCTGTTGTGTCTAAGGACAGAGGAACCCTAGCCACTCAGGGTTCAGGAGATGCTCACCTCTGTAAGTGCACCAGTTGGGACTTGCCTCTGCCTGCTCAGGAGCTGGGACCTCCAGTCCAAATTCACCTAATGTGAGAGGGGGAAAGCTTTTCCTTTATTAGACAAAGGTCCTGCTGGGCACTGGGATGAAGCCAGGCAGGGTGAGGGAGATAAGGTTTCTTGGCACTGCAAGGGCTGAGCAGCTGCTCCCCAGCACTCCCCTTTCTGCTGCTTCTACAGCCTTCAGGGAATTTCTGTTCCAGTTTGCAGGTGCGATGTTAAAGGCCCCCTTTATTCTCTGCCTGGGAACAGCGGTTCTAAACTTGTGAGCCAGCAGCAGCTGGGGCTGCAGGGCTGAGGGGGCTGATGTTCCTTACATCTACCCCAGACCTTCCCCTGCCTACCTCAATGCACAGGGATTTGGGGCATGTTTGGGGGGTGCTGCCATCTCCTGCTCCTGAATGTTGCTGTGTCCAGAGGCCACTTAGGCTGTCTCAGATTTGGAGTTTAAATGAAGAGGAAAAGGGGAAAAAAACCCTAAAAAATAGTGTTGGAAACTTTTCCAGACATCACATCTGCTTTTCACTTCCACCTTTTGGCACACGGGGCTGAGATGGGATCAATATCCTTGTGTCCCTGAGGCCCTGCCCTGGCTCAGGGCTGGCAGGGATGGAGCTGTCACCAGCTAGGCCCTTTGTGGTAGCGATAGCAGCGCTTCCTCCCAGTGTCATCCTTAGATTTTCCCAAAGCCTGGTCTGCAGACACACATCTTGGGGTCTCCCTTTAAAATTAAATTTGGCTGATGTTTGCTTTGAGTTCAAGGAAAAAGGAGAGCTGATGGTGCTGCCCTGGGTCAGAGCACACATCCTGCTGTCCTGGCTGGTGGTGGCTGAAAGCAACACCTGGAGGAGGGAGCGGGAGTGTGGGGAGGTGTCCCACAGGTCCCCCTGGATCCTGCTGTATCTCCAGGCTGGATGAATCAGCTTCTACCTTGTGGAAACAACTGGACTGATGCAAAATGGTGCAGCTGTCTGTATCCCAGCAGGACTAGAAATCAGGAAATCAGGGAGCTCACTGGTTTGCAAAGGCAGCTGGAATAACTCTGAAATACTCTGAATACTCTGAATGAGAATGATAAAAAATTTTACACTTGTTCTGCCACTGCACGGGTGCTCCTGGCAGATGCTGTTGCAGGGTTGCAGGTGCCATACATGGCTCAGTCCTTGCTTGGGGCATTTGGATTCTGCTCCTGGAATGGCACAGAGATATCTGTGGGATGAGCAGCACATGGATCAGGTGTGAAGTGTTTCAGTCTTTTCAGGCCAGACGTGGTTTGGGGTGTGTAACTGCACAAGGAAATGTTGAAGGCTGATGAGGGAGGCTGAATCCAGGGGAGAAAAGGTGCTGAGGACTCTTGGCTGCTAATTGATGTGTTCAATGAGAGAACAGCAGGATGTGTGGGTGGGTGGGGAAAATTCAATCCTTGTCAAAATTGCCCAAAAGTTAATGAAAATCCCTGAGATAAGAGAGAGGTAAATTGTGCAGCATCCACAAACCCATTACAGTCTGGTTGACTCACTTGCAAATAAACACTGCGTGGGTGCTCGGGAGCTAAAAAAGCTCTAATGCCCTGTGCAGATGTGCTTGTGTCTCGTTCCTCCTGAGAAAGAAGGGAGGGAGGAAGGATGGAAGTTCAGCCAGGTCTAATCTCAGAGGTTCGAGGGATGCAGGACCAGCCCCCCACCTTGGCATTGCAAACTCAGCACCAGACACAAGGTACCCATCCTTGCCTTGCTCAGGGCGGTGCAGATTTCCACATGTGAGATGAGAAAATGAGGAAGGACATTTCCAGAGGGAAGGAAGGCATCAGGAACATTCCAGCACCATCTGACTAGCAGTACCAGCACTAAAAAACACCAGAACAGAATAAAGGTTTTATGCAAAGGGGGTGAGGAAAATGCTCTGCTGCCCTTTGGGTGACAGCCTGCCATCAGCCAGGCACAGCAAATCAATGACTGGCTTTTGCAAGCATTTTTAATCCTTCTCTGAACTTTACAGGGTGCTCAGAAAGTCATTTCACCATAGCAACCTGCATCTGCAATAAAGCCCCAAATGTCACCTCTGGGCCAAAGCTGTGGCTGAACTGCAGCAAGCTGTGAGCAGAGAGCTGGGTGTGCAGCTCTGGGCACACCATGATCGCTGTGGGGCTGCTCATCCTGGGAAGTTGCAGCTCTTCACACCCTTCCAGCCCAGGCTCTGCTGCCGTCCTGGTTTGCAGGAAGCTCAGGGCTCTGCTGGTCAGAATCTCTTTGAAATGCCTGCAAAATGGCCTGAAATGTCTAGTTCTCAAAATGGCCTGGTCCGTCAGAAGGGCTAGAGGTACAGGAGTTCCTCTCAGCTGACAGTGGATAAAGGGGTAGCATAAAGGGGGTTCATCACTTCACTCAGCCTGGAAATCACACAAATGGGTCAGAAACCTTCAAAAGGAAGCATGGAGGAGATTTTTTGGAGGGATGAAGAGACTTTAACAAAGCTCTGCTGAGCCATCAACAGAGTTGATGTTCTGGGCTGACAGCAGCAGCACTTGGGTGTTGAACTGTTCTTGTTTTATGAGCTGGGCTTTGCAAGCAGTGTGAGGTGTGATCTGAAATCAGAAATAAGAAAGTGAAGGAAGTGTGAATAGGTCATAAGGAGAGTTTTCAGAAGGAGGCAGCACTGGCAGGACTTTATCTGCTGATGAAGTGGCAGTTTCCCTGTTCTTATGGTTCAAGCAGACTTTGCTGGGCTCTCTGTGCCTTGAGCAGCTGGGTTGCATGATACCAAACTAGACTGTGCTTCTTACTGCTCACTGGAGTTTAACCATGATAAAAAGTAGGTCTGTTCCCAGACTGATCCCCGAAAGGAAAAATCAGAGCAAAAGAGCCAGCTGAGAAAGTCATGGTTCAGGAGACCTGCAGATCAGACTGGGACTAGTCTGGAGGGTCTTCAGGGCTGGCGGTATTTGGTCCTCCAGCTACTCTACACACCCTCAGGGCACAGTGTGCAGCACACCTTCCTCCAGGGAAGCTTTGGTATTTGGACAAGAGACACAGTAGCTTTGCTTCACAGCTGCTGCAGTTTCCTTTCTTGTTTGTACAGATTCCATTTTTTAGGTGTATCTCACACTCTGCTTGGGCAGCTCTCATCACTTCTCATCACACACTAAATAAATCACTAATGCTGCAGAACCTTTCTTCCTCTCCAGAGATGGATCACCCAGACATGTTCTCAAGGGTACAAAGTTACTCCAAGGCAGTGGTCACAGCCCCAGAGCTGCCAGAGCTCCAGGAGCATTTGGACAATGCTCTCAGGCACAATAGTGGGATTATTGGGGTGTCCTGTGCAGTACCAGGAGTTGGTCTTTGATGATCGTTGTGGGTCTCTTCCAACTCAGCATATTCCATGATGCTACATTGCTCCTTCATAAGGCTGTGTCAGGGCTGAATCTTCAGAGAAGCCTCCAAGGTAGTAATGGCATCAAAGTGGGTTGTGGTGAAGAGATGCTCCAGAGTCACCCCCACAAACATTACCAAGCCCTGGGGCAGATCCTTCTGCAAGCCAAGACATGGATACAACCTCTCTGTTCAATTTATCTCTTCAAAGGTTTTGATTTGCTGGCACCTAAAGAGATGGAGAGGGGTGAGAAAGGAGCAGTCCCACCAGCAAACACCGTGTTTCCAGGGCAAACACCAAGGACCAAGATTGGGGTGAGGTTTTCTGTTGCAGTGGACCCGAGGGGGACTCGAGGGATGAGGACATGGGAGAGACGTGAATCTCGACTCCATGTTTCAGAAGGCTGGTTTATTATATTATTATATATATTATATTAAAATAGTATACTACAGCTATACTAAAAAGAATAGAGAGAAAAGATCCATCAGAAGGCTAGCAAGAATAGAAAAGGAATCCATAACAAAATCGTGTGACTGCTCAGAGAGTCCACACACCTGGACCATGATTGGTCATCAAGTAGAAACAATCCACATTGACCAATCGAACAAGCACCTGTTGCATTCCACAGCAGCAGATAATTATTGTTGACATTTCTCTGCTGAGGCTCCTCAGCTTCTCAGGGGAAAAATCCTAGGAATTTTTCATAAAATATCATGGCTACATTTAACCCTTCTCGTTTAAATTAAATTAAAAAGTGTCTGTAATTTGTTCTGCTGGGCCCATGCAGAAGAAAGAACAAACACTTCTTGAGGTTTGTCTGTTACCAATCAAAACCTCAATCAAGGCTGATGTGGAATGTGCAGGGAAATTCTTCACCTGTAGAATATCAAACTCTATCATATCACTAAAACAATCTTACAATATAAGAAAATGCAAAAACTCCATGCAAAGAATGTTCATTGTTTCAAGTCCAAACAGCTGAGTTTCAGGATAAAGTCCATGGACTGAAGATGTTCCTCTTTGACATCTCTGGAAGTCCCTTTTGGTCCTGAAACAGGCTTGCAGAATCCTGAAACAAAGAACTGCTAAAGAAAATCATCAAGAATTATCAAAATTCATTGACAGTCATCAAACTATTCTGAGAAAATTTCTGGATTGCCCTGGCCACAGCCCTTTAATTGAACCACTTGGGCTGAGGCTGATTTGAGGATTTTCAATGCTTTTGAGCTGTGCTCTTTCCACTTTTCTTTTTTAATTTTGTTTGTTTGTTTGTTTGTTTGTTTTGGGAAAAAGGAGCAGCAGCAGCAGAGG